>DWMZ01000207.1:0-29402 GCA_018249855.1 Eueides tales michaeli
GGGCATACATGGTTCCTTACTTAATAAATAACTTAGATACTAAGATAAGAACTAAGATCACCGAGAAGAACCTAAGTCAATTGTTAAAGAAATATTATTTAAGTGTACTATAACTAAGACGAATGAGATACTCGAGACAAACCTTTGTGGTTTTTTGTAGTGCCTAATAGTTGTAAATTTAAATCTGTATTTATATATGATAGTAATAAATAAAAAAAAAAAAAAAGTTAGAATTTTTCGTTATCACAAAGACAGACAGATCGAACAGCAGTGCATTCGTAGCACTAAATCGATGCCGTCGGTAATTACTTTCCACCAGGTGACCCATACGCTTGTTCGTAGAATTATGCACACTTTGGAAGTCTATTGCAGCTAAGAGTGACAAGCGTGCCACTGCAAACGCGACAGTTTGTAGGCTCGATCCCCGCTCAAGGAAATGAAATGTTTTATATTATCGCTTCTTCGCTATTGTAACAAGGCAAAGCGTTGAGTTTCGCCACTCAACACACAATGCTTCAAATACGGCGGAAAATAGAAAACGCTAGTGTCTTAACACTGTGTTCCCAAGGTCCCTCTCAACCCTTCTATAAGCGGAAAAACAGGGTAAAGCTAAAAAAAATCATTTTAAAATTAGTCCTTTATTGTAAGTATGTATTTCTTAGATTGAAGGTACTGTGATTCTTGTTTGAAAGGCGCAGAACGGGCGACATTATGTATATACCTATTCTATTAAAGTTAGATATAGTCATATTTTTAACGAGTGTTTATAAAAAAAATTTAGTAAATATATTTCGAAATTACACTCGACATGGTCCTTGGAACATTCCTCATAGCTCAGCAAAGGCTTTACATTGACAATAGAGTAATCGAAGCCTGAAATTCCTGCTTATTATATTTTTCCTCGGGTGCTTCGAAACCAGCCATCATAAAGTCTGCACGACTATATGGTCAAATAACACCTAGATATTATTATATGTCAGTACTTTATTCAGATTTATCTCGTTTACTGAGGCTGGTCGTGGCACGGGAGCACAAGCGTGTGATTGTAAACACGATGGGTTCTGGGTTCGATCTCCAATCAAGGAAATGAAATTTTTTATATTTTCAAATGATAAATGTCTTCATTTCTTCGTTCTGGTGACAGGCAAAGCGCGGCGTTTCGTTTCAAAAAAAATTTTTATTTGGTTCCTCGAGTTTGATCGAACTCACACTTTCACTGTTTTTAGTCACACGTTTGTGCACGGTGCTACGGCAGGCGTCAGCATCATATCAACATACAAAAATAAATATAAACTATATTTTTAGCTTCATGTTATAAGCTGCATATTGAATATTACGCAGCACAAACTTGACAACCTAGTGTTAAGATACTCCTTTCCCATTAAGAAAACTTCCATTCCCAACTTTATACCGAATTTGAAGCATTGTATATTGGGTGACGAAACTCAACGCCGCACAATGCCACGTTTCCAAAACGATGAAAATTAAACATTTAATGATTCCTCAAGTGGAAATCAAACCCACAACCTCAAGTGGGAATCAAACCCACAATCCATCGCTTCAGGCTTTTAGTTTTTTTATTATATATAAACATATCATACTAACAAAATTCTTACACAAGCAGCTTTATAATTAAAAACAATATTTAACATAATTTTAAGAAGCTCCATACGAAATATTCAAAATGAGAGACATAATTTATTTTGATATAACGAGGTTTCAAGCTCCCAAAAAAGTACATAATTCTTTAATCTGAACACAGTTGGTGGAAACCGCAAAAAATTGCAATTGTTTATTTAAAAATGCATTCATTGCACGTTTCGTTGCGACACTTGCTTGGATTTATGGTGCAATTTATTATTCAGAGAGTGCTGTAAGTCAACTGAGAATGATAATGGAATTGACGATTGATTCATAATAAACAAAAAAACTTTAATTTATTAATTAACTCAGCAAGCAATTAATTAAATTCGGCAGAAAGTGGGGAATGGAATGAAGTAGTACAACACTAGGTTACCAAGTTCCCGCTACCTATACTAACATTCGGGCGCAAGCGTGATGCTAAAAAAATGTGTTTTTGTAAGTTTTTAAAATTAGTAATTTTTGCTTCTTTTTTTTTACTTTTACGCTGTATCGGGCAGGGAAAAGGAACTATTGTTAAGACTCTCCCCGCTTACTATGAAATTTTGAGGCTTTGTGTGCTTGTGGCGCAGTGTTGAACGCCGTGCTCTGTTTGGTTTCTTTAGTAGCTAATTCTCTTCTTTCCCCGTCTCTAGAAGACGAAGCGCGGCGTTTAATTCCGCCAGTCAGAATAAATAATACAACAAAATAAAAGGTTCTTAAGTAAATCTGTATTTAACTACTATATTATGTTTTTAATTTAGATAAACATAGATTCTATTTCAGATAGTAGGATTTATGTCAATATCAATACCTTATGAATGTTTACACAACATGAATATCAAATAATGATATCAACTTTAATTCAATAGTTTATACAATATCCGGTATTAATATAAAACCAGCTACTTTTAGTTACATCCTTTTTAATTACGGTATTTTATTTATTAATTTTAATTACTATCTTATCTAAATATAATTATCACTTCTGAGACATCTGTACATTGAAAAGTAAAATAAAAAAAAAAACAATTTTGCCGAACTTAATAAACACTGCATTTAAATCTGGTTAGCCGTTTAAGAGATTAGCCCCTTGTTACTACCTCAACAGTAACGGTTTAGGCAGCGCGCGCCGAAATAGCTCACAATCGGCATATTTTTTTCCGTCCCCTTTCTTAAATGCTACTTTAGCAATTTGTCAGAAAACGAAATGTTTATACACAAACATCTTCCCCTTTAATCACACTATTGATGCCACTTCAAAATCCGTTGTATACTTTTAAAAAATCTAATCATACATAGATTTGAAGAAATGAAATATTTAATATTTTCTAATTAAATATTTAATGTTTTCCCAAGCTAAAATATATCTCTCTTAAAGAAAAAAAAACATTGCGTTGCGAGAATCGAACCTATAACCGCGCTTGATTTAACAATCCCACAAAAACACTAGAGAAAAAAAACTTATTTACAATAATTTCTCACAATAATTCAGAATGGAACACGACTCGCTTATTAAAAAAAGAAAAAATAGCTGTGACATAAAAATGACATGTTAAAAGAACGTGCAAATGACGTCTGTAACAATATAAAATATCACTGGTAGTACGTACGTGTTCTTCTCGATGAATGTATACGATTGGAATAAATCGTTGATATGTAATTGTTCCGATCGCTTTATAGCTGTAGGCAGTTTGTTTGGGTTCCTTGTGCCTCTTTGTTTAATATTTGAAAATTAAGGTAACTACTAAAAGATAAAGCGCGGCGTTAAATTCTCCCCATCAGCAGCGGAAAGTTAAAAATGACGTGTCTTTCACAAGGTTTTATTTACCTTATTCTATTTTCATTATATTTTATTAAGAGAAATACTATAGATACCTCTATACTTACGGAGAAATATGATATGAGGCCTCCTGTAACTGTAATTAACTAATAGCTGATCTACGCTAGAAATGTAAAGTCTCCTGTAACTGTGTCCTGCTTAACATTTTGAAAACCCGTGTACCTGACGATACAAAGTGTGGTGTTAAGTTCCGGCACTCAATAAATGGCTTAAATATTGGGCGGAAAGTAAAGAACGGCGTTTCACACCTGGTTCCATTCACCTGCTCTTCTTAATACGGGTTACAGCGTTAAGCTAATAATAACACTTTTAAAAACAATTTCATTTTCCTCCAAATTGCTACAATTGTAAGCACGGCTTAAATGAATATCCGTTAATTATTCAAATTGTCATACAACAGAGCCTGTATGTGTATTTTTTTTTATTTTCAATATACTCTTATTACGTTATATTTTTGCACAATTTTCATTTCTTTGGTAACAACACAAAAAGCAACTCATTGTTACTTTTTGTGTTGTTACCAAAGAAATGAAAATATCAAATATGTCATATTCTCGAGTGGAGTTAGTATCTATATTTTAATTTCGACCTTAGTCGGTTAGTGATATATAATGACCTAAGCTTGAAATTAAAATATATATAAAATAGCTACCCCAAGTGAGAACCGAACTACAAATATTTAATTTCCTTAGTCATAATAGTCCACTGAACCATGAAACATCTAATAATGAAATAATTTCAATATAGGTATATTTTTTCTAACAAAGTTTAGTTAAAAAAATATATTACTCTATCGTAAAAGACGTACACACAAAGTGCTATCCGCGAACAAAATGTCAAATGCAGAGTTTTCTATCTAAGAGCCAACTTACTAACGCAATGATTTATATTTGAATCTTGGTGATTTTGGTTTGTAAGGAACTCGATTTTATTAAAAAGTATTTATTTTATTTAAAAGGCAAAAAAAAATAGAGATTAACTTTTATTATCTTATTTTTGTTATCTTTACGTTATATTGCGCATGTAGCAGGTTAGACAAGGATATCAGTTAAGTCTTAATACATTACGTTCCCCACACACCGAGACGTTTTATGTTGATTTGCGGAATTTAACGCCGCGGAATTTTTTTACTATAATGTGTGTTATATACAAACATTATATATTATTATAAACATATTATTTTTTAAAAAAATATATTTTTCTTTCCTATGCGTGGAATATGGAATAACTCTTCAAAATAAGTTAAAATTTAATAAACATTACTTCGAGTAGTAATTGAACCAACAAGACAATTTTTTAACGAAAATAACTTCAAACTAAAATTTTCCTCAAAATATTCATGGTTTTCTAATGCACATATATTTATTTACAATACACGAACAAACACTTGTAATTAACTAAAGCCAATCAACATTTACGCTTTGGACAACAAATCCACTGTACTAAATGTTTCCCTTGATAGATAGTTACTTCATTTATTTTCCCATGAATATAAATTTAAAAAACGAGATTAATTGGACACAGTTGCGATGAATAAACTGTATGTTTTTTCTATTTCACGCTTTATTTCGTAAAATAGGTTAGACGGATTGAATTCGAACGTGAAGACACTACGTTCGTAACTTTTGCATGTTTGCGTGTTGATTGGCGGAACTTAACCCCACTTGCCTCATTACCAGATTACCAAGGAAGTGGAAATATTAAATATTTAGTTCCTAGAAATAGAACTTACAACAGTGCGTACTTGCTCTGCGCCATGACGTATTCAATTTGGTTTTAATTACAAATATTATACTTCCCTCTACTTTTCGTTTAATTCTTAAAGACATGAGATGGTTAAGTAGCGAAAGTCTGTTTTAATCTAATGAAAGATATGAAATTACGTATTTTAATATTTTATGCATATATAAATAATATAAAAAAATATTTTCTTCACATACCAAAATATCAAATATCTCATTACTAAATATCTAAAAAAATATGATATAGAGCTATTTGATATAGAGCTTATGTAATGTAGCGACTTTAACAATGTGAGTTTTTGAGCTTCGTTTGATCCAAGAATAGAAAAGGTATTAAAGGTGATCTTAGAATAAATATGCAAACGTATTCTGTGCAAAATTGAAAAAGACTGGAGTAAGGTATTTTCCTAAATTCAGTTCAGTTCCTAAATCCAGGATATAATACGAGACAAAACAAATTTATTTCGATCACATTCTACTATTTTGCTGAACTGTTTTAAAATTGTATTCTTTATTGCGTTTATGAATGTCAATATGAATTTCAGAATAAATTTTGAGTTTGATATAGGTTTTATTTATTTTTTTTACATTTGTGGGTAGGTTGATAAAATTTTGTGGTTTTTTTCCATACTCATTATACATTATATAAGTATTACAAATGTTAGTATGTTAGTACTTTACCAAGTAATTGGAACTTAATAATCACTTTTATACGTATTTATTTTAGCATATATTATCAAAACTGATTCTAACACAAGTATTTTTGTAATATCAATGTACATAATACCTAGCTATTTTGTAGGTGGTGGTATATTTTAACCATCTTCAAAGAAACCTTAATTTCATGACTGAGCATCATTTTGGCCAAAAATCCTTTAGAATTTAAAATAGGTCACTCAATTTTTTATCTTCAACAATCAGAATAAACCAAAAATAATTTAATGTTCAATTAGAGTGTTTTATAGTAATCAAAACCTTGACAATACATTCGGATCAGATACTGTAGCGTTTTCAATTGCACGTTTGTAGCCTTGTACTACGATTATCACCATTTATAATAAATACTATTAATATAATATCAAAAATTAAAAATTACTTACACTTTCTTCTTTATCTTTATACAGCAGAAGAGTTTAAATTTTTATACGTTTTTAAATTGAGTATTTATTTTATGTAATAAAAACACCGTACAAGCTTTAATAAAATGTTTTTATTTCTATCATATCTTTCATATTTTATATGTGTTATTATGATAAAGATTGACATATATTTTTAAACCTTGGTTTTGAAATATGAAAATATTACATAACAAATAATACTTACGAGTATATATTTTTACTGCAGACATAAATTGTTTAACTGGGACACGCTTTGATTAAGAGTTTATTCAGGTTCCCATTTTATCCCGTTTATAGTGCGTTAGACCGAGGGAACCTCATTTTTAGATTTATTATTAGTCTCAATTTTCAAATCATTTCATGTAGATTGGCGAAACTCAATACCGCACGTAAACATTTTTTTACTTCTTCTTGTGATACAATAGCTGTATGCAAAAAAAAAATAAAAGTATTTCTCTATATTTCAGTGCAGTAACAATATTTGTTCTACATATGTAGATTTATTTGTGGATCACTAAGTCAATGTTAACGAAAAAATTACATCAACATAACAATTTTATTGACACAATTTGACCGGCAATAAACAATGTGAAATTTAAAAGTTACTAGTTTTTTATTAAAAGTTATTTTATTACTGTATTTTTTTACCTAAATATACAAAAATATTAATTTTAGATATAATTTTATTAAACTATTGCATAAACGATTAAAATCCTTCTCCTTTGCCGATTTAAAGATCCTTTGCCGATTTAATGATTTTATAAATATGATCCACGTATATTCAGGTGATTTTTATTTATTTATTTTTCAGTTTCACACTGTATCTCGCACATGGCAGCAAAGGCAGAGCGAACTTAGGAACCTTATGTTAACCCACTTCGTTTCGTTCCCCATTTTTCACTAACTTTGAGGTATTACATGTTCAGTTGCTGAACTTTGCCTTGTTACCAGAGCGAAAAAACAAAACAATAAATATTTAATTTCCATGAGTGGGAATTGGATAAGTCAAGGCAAAGTAAAGCGCTGACTTTCGCCGTTTAGCATGCAATGCCTCAAATTCAGCAAAAAATGGAGAAAGCAAAATTATTTTAATGGAAACAGTGTCCTAACATTAGGTGTCCTACCATGTGCGATGTATAGGAAACTGCCATTCTACCGTAACATTAATTAAAATTAATAAATACTTAAACAATAAAGCGGTATGTATGGTATTAAGGAACGCATTTTCTTTTAATCTAGTCTAGTTTCGTCACTCAAAACGCAATGCTTCAAATTCGAAGAAAAGTAGGGCTTAACATTAGGTTTCCAAGTTTCCTCTGCCTACCCTGCAATGTGCGGGATACGCCGTGAAGCTGAACATATACCATTACATTAATAGGTACTTTAACATTATTCCCATACAAAGTGGAATAAAGCATTTCTATCAAGTATACATATGTTATTTATTGAAACTGTTCACACACTATGACTTATTGTTCCGAGCTTATTGTCGTCAGTTATACGTAAACGACACAATTACTTAGGAATTCACACCAATATATTTTGTGTGAATTCCTAAGTAATTGTATTGTGATGTCGTTTATGTTGTGATAATATTACCATATTGATTTATCTCTATTATAGTTCTGAATATTATGTACCATAATTATGTGAAGGTGTGTGATGAATGTTTGTTCTAGTATCAAACCAAATACTACTAAATTATTTTGAATGTAATTATGCAGTCATATTGCTTATAGATCAGAGCAATAGGTACATAGGCTGTAATTCATGTAATTTATAAAAATGAATCAAAGCTAGCGAAGCCGTAGGTCGGATGCTAGTATTTTGAAAAACTACCGTTACTTAGTAAAAGACGGATCATTTACAGCTGGAGTTACGCTGCGAAATACGCTGAATTTTACCATGTAGAGTTTTTAAAAAGTGCTGGGGTGCACCAAAAGAGGATTTGCTGAAAAAAAACCACAGAATTTACGAAATAAAATATAATTCAAACTTGCACTCTCTCGGATGTAAATCGAATCTTTTACTATAATATTTACAGCCAAATTTATGACATAATAATAAAATTTCATTTAAACGGAAATTTTACCCATATTAGATAAGAATCCACGACCGAAACTTTCAACAAAGCTACAATGATCTAAAAATCAGCATAGCGTCACACAATCTAATTTCCGGCTATTCTTGGTTAGTACAAAAGTACACTATTCCATTCACAGGGCAACAATACCGTGGACAGGATTAACAATGACCGTGCAATGTTGATTGCACGCATCTAAAGCTAAAACCTGGTGACGTATTTGTCTTTGAGCATGCAATAACTGAATTCTAAAGCGCAAAGGAAATTACAGATTTTATAGGCATTTATTTAGATTGTTGTGCTTTTTAGTTCATTGGTTTGTGTTCTTATACCATTTTTGTAACGCATTAAAGGTAAAGACTTATCGATAAAAAACTCTGTGAAAATGGAGGCACTATTCTTTTTGGTTTCACATTGATTTCCGCATCACAGTATGCCAGTTTAAAAAAAAAAACAGTCTTAAAAAACTCTATTGCTCGCTTTCCGATAGAAATAAATTGCATGTTGATTGGCAGAAGTGAATGCTACGCTTTGTATTATTAAAAATGGATAACGTAAATGTATTCATTCCCCTGAATGGCTATCGAACTCACAATAATTATTTTTACACTCAGGTTCATTAATTTTCTAACTTATTTGCAAAGTAAGCTAAAAAATCCAATCGAAATAATATAAAAATAAAAAAATGTTTGAGACAATAATTACCTACAATATTTTTAATTACTACTGAGACATTTCTATCTAAAAGTATAATATAATCATCTGTAATTATGAGAAGGTTTCGTAATAGGGATTATGAGTAAATTATTTGACTTAGCTTAATGCAAAATCGAATTAATCTAATATTAACGATAAAGCTTTTCATAGCATAATACTTAATTGTATATTTATAACGTTTACGTAGCCAGTATAGCGACACGTTATATATTGTATATAGTATAGGCAAGAGTGAACCTGGGAACCTAATCATAAGACACTCCATCTGCAATAAGACACTTCGGTTTCCCACTTTCCGCCAAATTCTGGAGGCATTACGCGTTGAGTACTAACGCCGTACGTTATTATAAATTTCTATATTAATAAAGATAACAAAATTAAAAGGTTTCATTGATAATTTGTGTGAAAAAGCAGCTTCTCGTTTTTTATCAGCAAAACAGGATAATCTTAGAGAATCAAGCATTTTATCTTCAGTTTTTATCGGGGGAACCGTTTTTGAGACAATCCGCTTAACTGCTTTTGCTTTGTTATCGGAACAAGAAAATTAATTTCTTTCCTTAGACGGGAATCGAACTGTCAAGTGACGATTATAGGCTAACTCTGTGTGCCGCACCACGCCGTTCTTAATTCCCCTTATACAATAAACACATACATTATTTTACGTTATTATCGTGATTTACTCTAGTTACATGTATTTGTTCACATAGAGTCACTATATTCGTAGTAACTAAATAACTTTAATCCAAATTGGAATATTCTATTCCATTCAGTTTAGGCACATTTTTTACAGTTTCACGTAGTATCCTGCATAAAGCAAGGAAGGCAGAAGGAATCCGGGAACTTAATATTAAGTTGCTTCTTTCCATTACTAGACTACCGTTCACCACTTTACAACAAATTCTGGAGGTATCGAGTATTGAGGCACAAATCAATTACATTTATCTAGTAATATTAACAAATTTGAACTTCATAGCCCAAGATATTGAAAACATCTTGAGCAAAGTACTAAAATAATCAAAGTTATATAAAATGAACTATCTAACAAGGTGTAAGCACTTCATACTGCATAAGTTAAAGGTTGATAAGCTACAGATATCGGATACGTATTTGATAGTTTGGCCTCATTTTGTAACTTTAGTGTCAAATTATAAAGCTGGTAAGGGTAAATTATTTAAATGGATTATAAGTTTGATTCTGGCTTGTGATTGTATTTTAGCGTTGAGCTCCGCCTTTCTGCACGCAATGACTCAAAAAAATAAGAAAATGGACCAGAGTGTGTTAACGCCTGGCTTCCTCCGCGTACTTTTATATAGTCAAGATACACCATGAAGCATAAAACAAAGAAGTTACTGTAACGAAATTTTAGTAAAAATATTTTTTTCTATAGCTTGATGCTATATCTCACATATGCCTGGATAGGCAGAGCGAACCAGATATCAAGACATTTCCGTTCCTCGCCTTCAGGCAATGGCTCAAAAATTTAAGGCTTACCCTTAAATTTTTGACGAGAGTGTCTTAACTCTTTCTATTCATACTCTTCTTAATATAGGATACAGCATGAATCTAAAAATAATTGTCGTAACAAAATTAACAAAATTAAAAATACTTGAATTTTTTTATAGCTTACTCGTATTTTTTACATATGCCTGGATAGGCAGAGGGAATCAGATATCAAGACATTTCCGTTCCTCACCTTCAGACGAATCTAAGGCATTGTACAAAACCCACGCTGCTCTTTGCCTTATTAGAGCAAAGAAAGATATATTAAATATTTCATTTCCTCGAGAGGTGTCGAACCCACAACCTATCGCGTTTAGAGTAGCACACTTATGTCCCTGCATTACAATAGGCACATTTATATATATATATATATATATATATATATATATATATATATATATATATATATATATATATATATATATATATATATATATATATATATTCGTTCTACAAAATTGATTTATTTAATAGACTTTCACAATGTGAACGGGGTACGAGATGAGTACTTGTTAAGCAATCCGTCAAGCGGAAAGCTTACCGTGATCAACAGCTGTGCTTTTACTTACGTTAATAAGAATTATTTTGAAATTTAAACACGACCGAATATTGTACTTACTCTAGGCATTTGTTTTTGCACTTAATTTTCACTTGAAAATGTATATTTATATTAATTACAGAATATTTTGCTTAGTAAATGATTGTGAAGTTGTAAGTAATGTTGTGTAAAAGTGGCTACACACCTACCGCAGGGACAATCTAGGGTACGTGTCGATCGTAGCTATATCGGAAGTTCTCTACACACTTGCCTGCCGTGCAGTGTTCGCGAGTAAGTTGAACTAGGCACACGTGTTGATAATGGCACCAGTATTATAGAAACACTAAAATATCTGTGTAGCCCGGGCGCTTTCTGTGATACTACAGCAAAAAAAAATAAAAGGTAGATACTGGGTAATAAATTGACTGCAGAAAAGGCATGAGTTATGCTACATAAATATTGTGAAATAATTGGAAGTAAAAGACTTTACTAACATTTTACGAATGGATAAAGTTTCTTATGAAGAGCTCCTTGCATTGGAAGCAAAGGATTGAAAAATTGCCCCGATTGCGCTACTACACGCGGCAATATACGAGTAGCAGGCAGGGATAATCTAGGGACCATGGGTGGTCTCGAGCTGTGTCTTATCACTATGTTCCCAAATTTCCTCTGCCTACCTTGCCATGTGCTGAATACAGCGTAATGTACAGATTTCAACTACGAAAAAAAATTAAAAAAAAAAAATTAAGAGTTAAAACTAAAACTGACAATTTCCGTAAATCTTGAATGAATACAACGATTTCATTGCGTTTGTTTTCTAATCGAAACTCATGTTCATCGCGGCATTTATCTCTTTTATGTAATTCTGAGATACTCGTATTTGCGTAGGCGGTGTTTTTAATTTTTTAATTTTGTTTGCTTGTTGTTAGCGCTTTGATGTCATCATTTCAAAGAATGGAGTGGTTTAACACTTGATCCTATTTAAGTTTATAAAAACGTTTAAATATTTATTATATAGACAAATATTTGAATTCTGTATTTTTCATCCACTTATGCAGTATAAATTCTTCTAATATAAATAAACACAACCAGCGTTAATAAGCAAAGGGAACTTGGAAACCTAAATACACCATTTCGTTCTCCACTTCAACCTAACGCCCCGTTTTGAGTTGTTAGCAGAAAGAAGAAATAAAAGCATTAAATATTTATTTGGGAAATATTAAGTATTTCATTTTCCCGAGTGGAGATCGTACCTACAACAGTCACACGCTTGTGCCCACCCCTGAGCTACGATAGGCACGTACATTCTTATTTAAAGAATAATATAAAAATATTTATGTAAAATAGATTGAAACCTTTGCAGGGCCAGTCGTACGGCTCTTGACCATACATGAAAACTGTAGGTTCAATCCTAATTTCATTGATGTATTAATATATGAGTTGTGGATTTATATACCACTTCAGAACAATTTATATGTTCTTTGCTTTCAACTTCACGCTGTATCCCACAAATGGCAGAGGAAATTTTGCAATCTAGTGTTAAGACCCACCGTTTCCCACTTTCCGCCGTTGTTTTCGCAACTAAATGAAAATATTAAATATTTAATTTCCTCGAGGAAATCGAACCCACAACTTATTACCTACATCTATCACCTGCGCTAATTCAATATATTTTTTGAAATGATCACTGAAAATACCAACAAATTTATTTAAAACAAAATAAACGTTCCAAACCATCGCTCTAACAAACTATTCAATGAGTCACTTTCTTGGGCTTACCGATCCATCACTCAGCGACGAAGTACAGACGGCAATCATACTCTTGGAATAGGTTAAAATAATTAATTAGTTCTAGTTAATTTGTTTCCTTGTTATGTTTATTATTTAATTTAGTGTATATATTAATTTAGAAAACGTATAGTCGTTATCCCAAGATATTGCACGTTCCCTCTGCCTACCCTGCCATATGCGGGATATAGTGTGAAGTTAAAAAAAATGCCATGGCTTGTTAGAGTTAAGTTATCAAGTGGGAAATTCTAGAATATTCTAGAACGTTGGTGCTTTTTAGTATTCTCATTATATATTGAAGATTTTATTTTTTCTAGTTTGTGAAATTTATGATATGAGTATCAAATTTTGCATAGATTTTTTTTTGCTACTAAATACATGATTTGTGAACTTCCATCCCTAATGGGATATTTTTGGATTGATTAGACTTAAAGTTTATATATGGATTTTATTGTATCGTTCATTGAAACTTCGTTACTACAATTGTGGGAAGTCGCAAATTTTAAATAGCGATTTTTTGGGAATACACGTGCAAAACTTGATCCAGTAAGTTCACATATACATACATTTGTACATACGTACATATATACAAACGGCACACACACACAGATACACACACGCTCACACTCGCGCACATGCACGCATCCATACATACATACATATATGTACATAATACAAACAAACATCTAATAACAAAATATGAAGTTCTCATTGAATCAAACCCCGAATACCACAAAACCTTTCCGCCGTATTATCTCAAAGTAAACAAGTTGTATAATAAATTCTAGGAGACTGAAGAGCAGGATGATAAAATTTCAATCCTTTACAACTTTGATTTATGTATTAGCGTTGACATTTTTGGATTACGTTTATGAATAACGCAATAAATCCTTTCACTGAGTTGTTTTCTTGTATATGTTAAAAGTTGTATCAATTTTTAATGATCCAGAAATAAACATAATACTTTTTTTAGAAGTAATCTAGAAAACTAGTGTTAAGACACTCCGTTCCCGTAAGTACTCTTGCGTTACTCAATTTCCATTGAAGTCTAGGTATTTCGTTTTGAGTGCAGAACTTAACTCCACGGTTTAGCTCGTTACCAGAGCGGACTAATGAAAATATTAAATATTTTATTCTGCCGCGGGGAAATTGAGCCCATAACGGCCCGTTTACATTCAATCTAGTGAGTGGGGCTGTATAGGTTTATTTATAAATATTAAAGTGAAAAAATGATTATTTAGCAGGGAAGGGAAGAGAATTAAATTTTAAAATATGTGTTAAGTGGTGTAGATCAACGCCGCACTTTGACAATCACAGCGAAAAAGTGAAAATAATTTAAGATATTCGTCTAGTAAAAATAAACCTACAACCCTTTGCATTCAGAAGCGTGCAGATAGCCTTAATTTTTTAGTCAAAATTCTATAAACAAGATTTCAAAAAAATATATTTAAATCTTATTTAGGCAAAAATTGACTCGTGTTCATTAATATTTATAAATAATTTTGATTTGATTTGTCATTCATTAAAGACAAGGTTGACGTTTTGGGGAGCTTGTGTCACTTTTAATGTAAATTAATCTATGGAAAAATTATCAGAAATATTCCACTGTTGGTATATTGTTGTTGTTACGGCTATTTATTGTCTATAGACTTATTGATGATAATGGTTGCTGTCATCATCTGTTGCTGGTAGTATATTGGCAAAGGAAAATTTTAGGCCAGGCGTGCCACAGGGTACAAGCTTGCGACTGCAAACGAGGTAGGTTGTGGGTTCGATCTTCACTTAAAGAAATTATATATTTAATATTTTTATTTTCTCGCTAAGTAGGGAATGGAAAGTGTTTCAATGAGAACGGAGTGTCTTAACACTAAGTTTCCAGGTTTTCTCAATCGAACGTGAAACTTGTTTTGGTATACGATTATGGCATTCTCGACATCTCGAAGGATATTTAGAGAAAACAAGGAGATGGTTCACTAAAAAAGAACAACGATAAATTACCAAAAGCAAGCATGTTAAAAAGGTACATATTTTCAAGAACTTCATCGCCAACGATATAATAGCTTATAACCTACTAATTAATTCTGAGGCCCGTCGTGACATAGGGGCAGAGGCATGTGAATGTAAAAGTGACAAAGTTCGATACCGACTCGAGAAGGGAAATATTTAATATTCTTATTTCTACGGTCTAGTTACAAGGAATACCACGGCGTTGATTTTCGCCACTCAACATGCAATACCTGAAATTCAGCGAAAAAACACACAAGTTGGTTGGAAATAAAACGGCATGACATGAAATAAGACACACTAAGGTAGGATAGGGTTCCCAAGTTCCCTTTTCTACTCCGAAATGTACGGAATTCAGCGTAAAGCTAAAAAAAGAAACAAAATCCTACAAATCAAACTAACATACTAGTAACAAAATAGATAAATTGAAAATTGTTAAAGGGTCCTCAATATTAACTTTTATTTGAGCCGTGATAAATGATTTTGAAATTTCAATTTAGGAGAACAAATGTTTTATACTTCGAGAGACCTTTCTGATTTATTACTTATTTTCGCAGTTCACTCGATTTACTCTGACGACAGTATTGCAATCACCTAATTTCTTAAGATTGTTATAAATGGATCCGTTCTCATTTATATTAGACATCTATCTATCTTTCTTATGCATGTTGTAGCGCAGGAGCACAAGCTTGTGACTTAAACGCGACAGGTTCAAAATCCACTCGACTTTTCTCTGGTAACAAGGTAAAGCGCGGCATTGAGTCCCACCAAATGGGTGAAGGCATCCGTTTGATCTATAGGTGAGTTCTTAATTAATAACTTAGCATATACATACGTATATGAAGTCTATGAATATATTAAATATTAAGCTTTGTTTAACATATAAATATTTTTTACTTTTAATAGTTTGAAATATAATATATAGATAAAACTTAGTGAATTATTTTTTCTTTCCAATGAAGTTTTTGTTCCTTAAGAACCTCAGTGAATTAAAATAATCGAGCTTTTAACATTTAGAAACTTAATATTTGCTTTTGGTTAAATTTAAATTGCAAATTTCTGTATTATTTTTAGTATTTTTTTATTAGAATCATACTTCAGGATTGTAAAATATTTTTTATTAGATGACATCAACCAACAAATGTAATAAGCTATAAATATTTTTATATCTAGCAGGTTTTAAAGACTTTTTGAATTACGTATATTTTTAGTACGTAAAGCCAGCAATCAAGTTAAGAACTAAGAATAATGGACAATGTGGTAAGAGATGTAGAAGGAGACCTCGATTGACCTTCGAAACTACAGCATCTACGATACTGGAGGAGGTAACGTAAAAAGCATGACGACCCTCCGGAGGATCCACATCATTTTAGTTAATTGCGTTTAATTTAAGAAAAAACTTAATTATCTGTAGGTACTTTATTATTCAATCACACAAACTACTCGACCGAAAATCGAAATTTTTCCCGCTAAAGACTAGAAGTCCGCTTTGGAAACCTTCCAAGCCGTTTGTATACGACCCACATTCAGGTTCAAATGCATTAAAATACAAATTCAAAATTGTAAACGATAAGTGGAACTAATTTGCTTTTGGAATAACTTTCTATTCGGATTAAATTTTAACACATTTATTAATTTAAGTGTGCTAGTATATTTTTTAGGATTTTTTTAGCTTTACACTTACAGGATACACCTGTATTTAGCAGGTACTTCATTTTCTACCCAATTTTAAGATATTGCGTGTTGAGTGCTCGCGCTCTACGCCAGTCTTTCTCTTTACATCAAAGCGAGGAAATGAATATATTTTGTTATCTTTAAGTGCGCATCGAACCCACATCAAATCCCTCGAAGAAAAGAATTTTAATATTTTGATCTCTTTGCTCTAGTAAAAAATTGTGGCAACGCGGCGCTGAGTTTCGCCACTCACGCTATCCGCTACCGCTGTAATATATACATTCTGGAGGGTCTGCAAGTGGCACAGGAGCACAAGTGTGACTGTAGACGCGATGTAAGTTTCGCCACGTAACAGACTCAACTTAATAATATTAATATAGATACATAACAATAATCTCCGCTCCCAGCTTTTAAGAGACAATAAACATAAGACATAAAACGGGAGGACATTTGTCAACTTCCTAATGGACACTTCAAATTACAGTTAAGTTGATTCAAACAGCATTAAAACTCGACAAAATTCAAGCCGACTACAGATACCGCTTCAAAAGTTGCTAGAGGTTTATGGGATAAGTATATGCATTATATGATATATTTTACTATATACTAATTTGGTTGCGACAAAAAGTGGGGAAAGAAAATATCTTAATGGAAACAGTGTCTTAACATTAGGTGCCCTGCCATGTCTGGCATGCAGCGTGAAGCTGAAAAACCCAAAAGCTACCATACTGCCGTAACATAAATTAATAAATAAGAGCTGAGTAAGAACACTTTCGTATTTGAAGGACGCTGGCGGGGCTTTGATGCTGAAATATCGTATGTAGACGCTTTTCACAAGAAATACCGTAATGATTGTTCCATATTTTACTCTTTTAAGAGATATTTTATAAGTCAGTTTATAATTGCTGTAGTTATTTTCGTACGTCAGTAAATGTCTAGAATGGTCCGGTGCGGCGTTGAATGCCCCAATTAAGAGTATTTCAAATTCAGGCAGAAGTGGAGACCAGAAGTGGAAAATCTTAATTCTTAATGTTAACATGCATATGGTGTGAAAACGGGACAAAGAGTATCTCTATCAAGCACAATAAATAGATTATTTGCTACTGACTGATGACTTATTGTTCGGCGGTTATTGTCGTGAGTTATACGTAAACGACACAACTACTTAGGATACCAATATATTTGATACGTTGTGATTTTATGTCTATAGTTTTATTATTTTTTTTAGTTTATTTTTTCTTGATGTGGCATATATGTATGTATATCAAATATTTATCATTAAAGAGTGTGTTCATTTCTAATTGTACTAACTAGTTTAGCTTCACGCTGTGTCCCACACATGGCAGGGAAAGCAGAGAGAACTTGGAAACCTAGATACGACATTCCGTTCCCATTAATATACTTTACCGTTGTTGTGTGGCGATAATTAACACCGTGCTTCACCTTTCTAATATTTCCTCCGAATTCTGGAGACATTACGTGTAGAGTGGTGAAATTAAATTTTGCGCTTTCGCTCGTTACTAGAGCGAGGAAACGAAAGTATTCAATGTTTCATTACCTTAATTGGAAATTGAAACTATACCCCTCGCGTTAACAGTCAAACATATGTGCCGATGCGCCACATTGGTCCAACAAGAATACAATTGTGAAAAATGTAATCATTATGTCGGACCAAATTACAAAATTCCACAATACCACAAAATAATCTAATAACACAGATTTTCTTTATACATTATTATTCCTTTTGTCATAATCCCATCCGTTGAAATAGTATTTAGCACAAAAACATAATAGAATGGACATTTTTCATTAAAATTTACTTCAAATATAACAATATAAGCTTTCTTATTCTTGCAACTAATTTAAAATTTTAGTATTTCGGTGTTTTAATAATGTTTATCACTATATTATAATTTACTAATTTCAGAAGATTCTTAATTGAATGTAACGGATACTTTCCCAATTAAGTCACTTTCGTTTCCAACTTTCCGGCGAGAGAGACCCTGGGAGAAACTACTAAAGAGATGACTTTTAAGTAGGTTTCAAGGATCTTTCTTCCTTCCCTTCTAAATGGAGGCTAAATTAACGACGTTTCTTATTTTTTTTTGTAGGTATCTTATAAAATAGTCTTCGAAATTTCGAGACATTGCATTTTCAATGGTGAATTGTCCAGTGCCGGCCTTTACATATAAGAGCGGAAAACTGTACTGTACTTTACATAGTACCTTCTCCGATAAATTAGCTAAGAAAGACTTAAATAATTCTTCAATAGTTCCCAAAATATTCACGTTTAACGAAATATACAATCCAATAAGCCAAAGAGAGCTTTGTTTGTACTAAATATACAGTTAAATCATAGATTTCTATGCTATAAATCCATATACAAACATACGAGTATGTACATATTGAGTACTGAAAGTGTTTAAATCGATGGGATTCATTTACTGCTTCCGTTAAGCTTCTGATAGTAATTGAATAGACTTTAGCTAAAGGCATATATATGCCTTTAAAGTTCATTTTTATTGAATAGTAGATCGATTATGAGTGGGAAATAATTTCATATTAAAAGTAAAGATAAATTGCGGCGTTAGGTTCTACCAATCAATAATGTCTCGGATGTTGATCGGGAGATAGGAAACTGAGTGTCGTTAAGCTAACCTTGCTATTAGTGGGGGTACTGTCTGATAATAATTCCGATGCGTTCCTAACGCCGGTTCGTCTCAAGTCGCAGGTAATTTTAGTTAACTGATAGTAACTTATTATATTTTCAAGAAAATAATCATGTAATGATTATTTTCTTGAAAATATATAAATGCGGTTTTTTTATCGAAAGTGTTTCTCAATTCGATGGCTCTTCAATATGTTTGGTTTAAGAGCTACAAGCATTTTGTCATGATTAAGTAGTTTTTTTTTTAGTTTGACGATCTTTATACTTCTAAATTTTGATTCCTTGTATAGAAGAATCAGTAGAACGAACTCAGTGTTAAATTCGTTTAATCCTAAATTTATGAACACTGCGAGGTAAATAGCTGTGTTAAACGCCATGCATTGTCTTGTTACCAGTGAAAACTTAAATATTAATTCATTACCCTAAACGGGAATTGAATTCAATAATCGTAAGATTCTGCACTATAGTACCACAATGGTCTCTAAATAAATACAGTGTTTTAAGTATAAGTCAAAATAATAACTTAATAGATCAACACCGTAGACATATTAAGTTTGGTAGAGCAGAAGTCTGTCATGCAATATTCATGAAACACTGAATCATAGTATCAAACTTTGAGAAATATTCATATATACGAGTTGCCGTTGAACTATTATTGTTGTCGATTCTGTAACTTTTTAAATTTTGTATAATATTGTGTGCAATGTTAAGTTACGCCTCACAACACTTTATGTCTCTAAAATTGGGTGGGAGGCACCTAGTGTTAAGAAACTCTGTCCCGTTTCCCACTTTCTGCCGGATTTGAGGCAATGCGTGTTAAGTGGTGGAACTTAACATCACGCTTTGCCTGCTTCATTAAATACTTCATTTCAAAATAGTAAATATTTCCTATCCTCGACTGGAGATTGAACCCATAACCTATTGCGTTTACAGTCACACACTTGTAGCTTGTCCATTTGCTAAATCATATCACAGAAATAATTATATATTAATTGAGCTGGAGCTTCGTTCCATATGTGGCGTATCTTAGCGCCGCAACTTAGGAAAAAAACGTATCCACATTTAAATAAACACTGTTTATTAGAAATTATTTTCATATCAATCAACTATTTGCTAGTATAAAAAGCATAACTCGTGGTCTGTCGTGGCGCTGAGATACAAGCGTGCGAATGTTGTCTTGACAGGTTATGACTTCGATCCTCACTCGAAGATATGATATTTTTAATATTTTCATTTTCTTTGCTATAGTAACAAGATAAAGCGTGCCCTTGAGTTTCGCCACTCATCACACAATTATTTAAATTCAGTGGAAAGTGGGGAACGAAATTGCCTTGATGGGAACGGAGTGACTTCACATTAGGTTTACAAATTCCGTCTGCTTACTCTACAAAAAAAATCGTTTAAAATATAAATCTGTCCTTTAAATAAAATAACGCTTTAAAAAAATTATCAACAATCAAAATTCTAATTAAAAATCCAAATGACAAAACAAAAGAAATTAGAACAAAACCAAACGAAACAAACATATTAATTAATTCAGCAAAACCAAACAAACAATATTGGCATTTAATTTCCGATGGCCTTACTAATTCGGATGGAACAGAAGCTGTGTTAGAGCAACCAATCGCTTCATTTTGTGTTTGTTAATTAATGGCCTCTAAATAAAATAATATTTTTACCTCTGACGATTCTATTATATGAGTTTTACTAAAATATACAGATGAAAACGGTTTGTCCTGAAAAAATTCTGTCGTGACGAAAAAATTATATTGTGTGGATATAGATCTATCGAATATTTAAGACATCGCATGTCACACAAAATAATTCTCTACACAGAGAGGGAACTGTACCCACAGCCGTTGCGTTTACCAAATTTACTAATGGCCTATAAGCAATATTATTTCGTTACCTTCGACGATTCTATTGTGTGGAACTTATAAAATATACAAAAATAAGATACAATTTAGGTAAAAAAATTATATGATAAGAGGCCAGTCATGATGCAGGGGCACAAGCGTACGACTGTAAATGCGATATGGCTAATCATTCGATCTCTACTCGAAGAAATTAAGTATATACTATTTTTATTTCCTCGTTCTGATAACAGAGTAACGGCGTCGAGTTTAGACACTGAAAACGCGATATTTTCGGATCTCGACGGTCTCTTAATGAGGACAGAGTGTCTAACTAGGTTCCCAGTTTCCCCTTAGCCGACCCTACTCTAGCGGTTTTACATATTTATTTTCCTGCATCATCGTTTTGTTTTTGTAACTGTACTCGAGTATACAGTTTATTTATCACCGCTAGTATCAGGTCACGCATCGTCCATAACCCAGCGAGGCGTGTAAAACTCAGTGGTTACTACATACTATGTACGTATATATAAATAATTCGTTACATTTTGGAATTTCAATTATAACATTTTTGATATAAATTGAAGTTTGATTATTTAAGAGTAAATGGCTGTGGATTCGATCCCCACTCATGACGTAAGCATACAAGCGTGCGACTGTAAAAGGTTTCCTAATATTAAGTTCCCAGTTTCTCTTTGCATATGCTATGTGCGAGGTACAGCTTGAAGCTAAGAAAAAATATTACAAAAAAGACTATTGTGCCGCAGTGGTACAATGGTATTTAACTCAACTCAATACAATGCCTCAAATTTGGCGGATATGGAACGAAGTGTCTTAACGCTACGTTCCCAATTTCCCTCTACATACCCTATCATGTGCGGGATGCAGTGTGAAGCTGAGAGAGAACCTTATATAGGGGTTCGATTTCCAGTAAGAGGAACGATTATTAAGTTATTTCCACTACCCCACTCTAATGCGACAAAACGTTCTTCTCATTTAATATATGCTACCTTTCTTAACAACGTTGATTTATTATTTTTATTTGTAATACATAAAATATTATTATATATAAATTCGTCGAGCTCTCGTTTGATGTGAAGTTAGCAATAAACGTCAGGGGAATTCGTATAGCTGTTCTCCTTTCTTGGCTTAAAACATATAAAAATGTTTAATATTTAGAACTACTTTACGGAATGAGAGGAGAGAATGAGAGAGGGATCCAAATTATTATTGAGTAGTGGAAATATACCACTAAGCAATAATCTTACTGTAAGCGTGATAGTTATAGGTTCAAGTCTCACTCGATGGAATATTTTTTATATTTCTTGCACTGTGCAGACAAAACGCGGCGTTAGGCTTCACCATTAACGTAACGTATCGACTTGAAAAGAAGAACGATAAATAGTGCCTCAATATTTCTACGTTCTCTTCTATCCAAGAACGTTACTGAAGAGTGTTATTGAAGACTAGCGACATGCCAGAAGCTTCGCCTGCTTGAATTACACTATTTTATTCACAACTACTTGTTCTAATGACGTTATCACTTTTAAGACTTTAATATTTCAAATTGGCGTAACTTTTTTATTTTTTAACCGGTTTAAATAATTCATTCACTACATTTTAAGCGGAGCTTGCCATAATATAATAGTGAAAACAATATTTAAATCTAATTAGCATAGACAAACAACTCAGAAAATAAAAAAAAAATAAAAAAGTACTATTTGGGGCCCTATAACATTAATAAAGGTATAAGATTTTTTAAATATATATTCCATGTGCAGACAGCGATCAGTTTCAGTTTTATTATATGTATAGATAATTGACAATGAAAACGATGGGACAAAATACAATATAGGATCATCCATATGTTTCATTAATTGTGCTAGTATCCCGGTGGATACCGGTGGTTTAGTAGTACTTTGTCAATGTCAGATACAAATAGAATATTTGCGCAACTAAATGACTTCCTTCCGTGGCGGTAATAAATGATTTATTATATTGTTAATATGTTGGTAGTTTTTTGGTGTATGAAAAAATATATAATGACGAACAATGTTTATATTTCAGATATTTACATGCTTCCTTCTTTCCTGCTTTCTTTTTTTTCGTATTTTTTGTCTACTTAAATAAGATGCAATATTGAATCGGAAAAATCAATTTAGTGTATATTTACTATACAAGAAAGAGGAGAATATCCTTGGAGTAACTAAATAAGATATTCGGGAAAAGTAAATAAGAAAAATACTAAATTTAAAAGCGTATAAAAAGTCGAAATTTTTATACGCCGGAGCTTGGTGAGAATGATTTGCTTAGTGGTCAAAGCGCTTGGACGGATTCCAATAGGCGCGCGTTCAAATTTTTGTATTTTTTTTAATTTAGTATATTTCTTTTTAAATTAAACACTTTTAAACGGATTACCCGACGTTTAGAACACTTTACAGTAGTAGTCCGTGGTCACGGGTAGACTTCGTAGGTTTTCGTAGGTTTTCGTGACCACGGACTACTACTGTAAAGTGTTCGAAACGTCGGGTTTCCAAAAATGTGTAAAAATCAATATACGCGATTAATCCGTTTAAAAGTGTTTCATTTAAAATGTGTAAGAATTGCGAAAATCAAAGATATTATTTAGTATTTTTCTTTCCTAAGTGTGGAATAACACTTTAAAAATAGTAAAAATAGTAAATAAGAAAGACAAGAAATTATCTTGTATTTCTTTCAACAAGAAAATTTACATAATTCCAGATAATTTCAAACATCTTTTATGATTACAGAATCTAACCTCATCTGATATTAAAAATGAATCGTGAGGTTTTTCGCAAAGTCACATTTCCCAGTGACATTAACAAATGATGCCAAGAAATACATTGTTTAAGCAAAATAGCCAGAATTAAAGAGTAAGGACGCGTCACAATTTAGTATTAATGAAACATTCTAATAGTAATTAATTAAAATGGGGATAAAATTTTTGGTCTAATCTTAAAGAGTTTTTAAGATATTGATAAAGTAGATATGTTTTAGGTTCACGTACATCCTGGATGTGGCAGGGTAGAGGCTGACAGTGCCTAATGTAATCATAGTTCATCCAATTTGATTGAGTTAATTAATTCCCAAGCAGTCTTAACGGTATATATTTTAAATGAAACACTTTTAAACGGATTAATCGCGTATATTGAATTTTAAACATTTTTTTGGAAACCCGACGTTTCGAACACTTTACAGTAGTCCGTGGTCACGGGTAGACCCGTCTACCGGGTAGTACCGGGTCTACCCGTGACCACGGACTACTGTAAAGTGTTCGAAACGTCGGGTTTCCAAAAAAATGTTTAAAATTCAATATACGCGATTAATCCGTTTAAAAGTGTTTCATTTAAAATGTGTAACAATCGCGAAAATCAAAGATACTATTAACGGTATATATTCGTGCCTGATTTCGAGATAATCTCTCGCTATAGGTTCAAATCTCGCTAAGTAAATTATGATCTTTTTTTGACTTTTAACAAAGTGCGGCGTCGAGTTTGTGTAAAAAGTTGTGGCTCCACTTTGGCTGTAAATTAAATATTAAATAATGTATTTATTTCATATATTTTTTATTTAAGTCAGTCGGAGCCTGTCGTGATATAGGGTCACAAGGGTGTGACTGTAAACGACAGGTTGTGGGTTCGATCCCCACTCGAGGTAATGAAATATTTTATATTTTCAGTTTAAAAGTGAAGCTGATAAGAAACAAGTCACTAAAAATATCAAACTGTTGTCGGTATCAATTTTTATTTGTACTAAAATTGGTATTGTAAATTGAAACATTGGTATTATGTTCTGATGTTTAATATTTAATAAAGACAATGGAAAGAAAACAGTAATTTAAATCTCATCGTGTCGCAGGGGCACGAGCGCGTGACTACAAAACACTGGTTATGGGTTTGGTCACTTCTTCGCTCTGGTTATAAGGCAAAGCGCGGCATTGAGTTTTGCCACTTAACACGCAATGCATCAAATTTGGCAGAAAATGGGAAAGGAACAGAGTGTCATAACATTAAGTTTCCAAGTTCCCCCTGCTTATTCTGCCAAGTGCAGGATGCAGTGTAAAGCTAAAAATAAACCGAAAACTCTATCTATTCATCAGCTGCTGCTAACTGTCAAGACCATTTTTTCAAAGATTGCATGGTGGTATTAAAATAATATTTTTATAAAATAACTAGCAATTCTATGGAGCACCAATAAAATTAGATTTCTAAGCCAACGTATTCAAAACAGTTTATTCGCTATTTGTGCAGTATTTTGTATATAATTTACTGCGTAATCATAACCTACAGAATATTTTCAGTGGACAATTTTAAAATTAGATAAGAAGTGAAAATTTACGCTGTAAATAAAGAAAAAGATCACGGAAGCTGATATACATTCAATAGAAAAAATAATAACAATATTATATTGTATTTAATTTTGTACAATATGAGTGCTTTTGAGAAATATAGTGTTTCCTAATTACCGCTGATTTCACGAGGCATTATGTATTGAGTGGTGGAACTCCACAGCGTTGAGTGTTCGATCCCCATACGACGAATAAAATATTTCTTATATTAATTACTTACTTACTTTTTCTGGTAACTGGCCTTGACCACCACTCAACATCCAATAACTGCAGAAATTGACGGAAATGGAAGTGTCTTAATAGGAACGGAATGACCTCACACTAGGTTCCTAGATTCCCTCTGTCTTATCCTGAAATGAAGAAAACAGTGTGGACCTAAAAAAAACAAGTTAAAATAAGTTTGAAAACAACGCTTTTTTCCTAATATTTCTTTTATAAACTCGGCATAAATTTTACGATGCTTACAAAGCACAATATCGTGGCTTGTCTGAAATGAGTTATGTTAATAAAAGCCGAGGGGTAAAGCTAGTGGAACATATTGGCTATTAATAACGAATTCGCTGTAAATTTTAGTGGAGTTTTTAGTATTCTACCGTAAAATTATATTTTCAATATATTTATACATAGGAGCTTGGAAGAAAGTACAATTTAAATAATATATTAGCTATGCCCGCGGCTTCCTCTGTGTGATGTATTTATGTTTTATTTATAAAGCGATTGAAATATAACAGATACTTAATGTTAAATATAGCTTGCTAGATTAATGTAAAACTTCGTTTAAATCGTCTAATACGTTTCTAAGAGAAACCTGCGCAAACGCACAAACATAAAGGTAAACTTTTTAAAATCATTGTTTTGGGATCTATTACAAGCATAATGACAAATTCCCCATATAATATATATTTTTTAAATATCTTCCATTACATATCTTCAGATTACATTTTTAATATATGCTTATATGTTTATAGCTCTGATTTCACTGCATTTAGCAAAACGCAGTAGTAAGTTGTGGATGTAGTACGCATGTATACCTTAGTTTATTTTTGTAAATAGAAATGGAATTTTAAGAAACCTAAAAGTTCCTAAAGGATTAATCCTTTAGAAGCTTTTAGGTTTCTTTTGTCTCCTTTGTAAATTAATTTTTGGTTGTATTATATAATATTGTATTGTAAGAATCCAGATAGATTTAAAATGGGAGTAAAATTAAATTTACTTTTACAGTGGCAAAGGAAAAATGTACAGGAATAAGGATTCGGAATGCCTCACAAGGTAAATATGACTTTTCCTAAATTGTTGTTATTGTAGTTATAATTGTAAATTGGGATTATGAAAAGCAAGCCGTTTTTATATATACTTTTGCTTAAAAAAATAAGCTCTCTTAAACACACGACAGTTAAATTATACTACAGGAGGAACCCACAACCTGTTTCAAAATGTATAATGTATATGTATAAAGAGGCCTGTCGTGGCGCAAGCGTGTGACTGTAACCGACAGGTTCTGGGTTCGATCCCCAGTCGAGGAAATGAAGTATTTAATATTTTCAATTTAAATATTTAATGTTTTATTTCTTCGCGCAATGCGGCAAAGCGCAGCGTTGAGTTCCGCCACTCAACACATAATTCCTCAAATTCGGTGGAAAGTGGAGAACGGAAGTGGAATGAAGTGTCTTAACATTGGGTTGCCGGGTTCCCTCTGCCTACCCTGCAATGTATATAAATATTTTATGATAAACAAATCTTTTATCCATAATATGCTTGCAACAAATATAACCATACATTACGGTTTACAAATGTAGGCTTGTAAGCATAACTTTTTTTGAATATCTCTTTTGCCGTACCAATGGGCGTCGTCGTGGCGTAATTTTAAGTCGTCTGGCTGTAAGCAGTCGAAGGTTCTTTTCCTATTTGAGGTAATTAAATATATAATATTTTAATTTCCTCGCTTTGATAACGAGAAATTTTGACTTCCGCCGTTCAGAGTTCAGAGTTACCACGTTCGACAAGCATGTCTTTAAAATTAGTCAGAAAATGGACTAAATTATTTATATAATACAAAAAAGTTTCTGTAAATTTGTCATTTCATAACTCTTCCGATGACTGCGATGAGTCCGATGAAATTAACTCAGCTCAGGAGGAACGTGACAATTTTGTCAGTGCATGCAGCCATTGTTCAACAAAGTTTACTTTACTACCAAATAAGAGTTTTAAATTTTTCAATTGTGACAAAGTACAACACAAACAACACTAAGATATATTATTTGGAAATTTGTATAAATAAAGTAATTTTCAATAAAATCCACTTAAAACGTCTACGTCTACGTTATGTTAAATAAATAAATAGATAGACTCATTCATGGTTTCTTTATACGCAGTTATGTTTTTGTTCCTTATCTTCAGTGTGTTTTCCACCGATCGTGGACCTAAATTACTTAGCCCCTAACTTCGGTGGAGCAATAATTTTGTTTTACTGATCTTTTTACTGGACGAAGAAATATGTTGGTATTTTTTATATTTATAATAAAAATGAGATCTTGTATGTGTCACGATAACTTGTGTATTATTTAGTTCGGTTATAATTTTTTTGCTTCGCGCTGTACCCCGTATTTGGTTGATATTTTGTTATCCTATTTTCGCTATTTTTTCCAAAAACTGCATGTTTATTAACTAACTCAACGCTGCACTTATATTTTTATCAAGTGTATATAAATATTATAAATTTGAAAGTTGACAAAATGTTATAATACGCCCATAGCTTCTAAATGCCATAGTTGCACGTTCAAATTTAACTTTGACAGTGCCCACTATTTTTTAATATTCCGTACCCTCAAAGTAAGAAAACAGAAGCTTTTTTGGATCAACGTAATCGACGGATTTGAGAGCTTTGTTTGCTGAATTTCGTTTAAAATTTGTCAAGTATTTAATTCTCAAAATTCCCGTTGATCAACAGTTATGATTTTTTTCACAAAGTATTTACAGTACTAGTAGTAACTCGGATTGCAAATAAAGAAAAAAATCAGAAACCTTAAATCACATTGAATCATTACAAATTTATTTTAGAAGTTAATTTTGTACAAAATGAGTGAATACATGAATGCCCCAAGTAGTATAAATATAAAAGTTTTACTTACAATAGGCATGATGACAGTATGAAAGAATCACAGAAAAGACCTTTTTGAATTCTCAATTGTGCTTTAAAAATCGTAAATAACATTTTCTTTTTGACTTTAATAAAGAGATTAACGTGATTTTTAATCAAATAAAAGCCTAAAAAACCATTTTAAACAAAACACCACTTGAAGAAACTGACGTCATCTTTTGTCTAGGGATGTTCATACAAAAAAACATATCAATATTATTTCGATATAATATATCAAACTGTTATAACGATACTTTGCAATCGAAACAAGTACATCAATATTTTTGAAATATCAACACTAATAAATACCAAGGCCTTTTATTATTTGTTGTTTTATACTATTAAATTCATAGTACTTTCATTAAAATCACGTTATACTCACTGTTTGAATCGATTCGATAATATCGGATTGAAACAATATGAAACAATATTCCGTATAAATATTGAAACAATATTCCATATAATATAAAAAATATCGATGTCTATAATGCGATGCATTGAATCGATCCGATGTTTTGATTTGAAATACTTTCAAGATACTCGACTATTAGAAAAAACATCGTATTCATCCTAACCAACTATTTTCACAAAAACTTAAGTTGGATTACTAACATTTTAGCTAAAAAAAACATTCTACTTGTTTAGTTAAAAAAGAAATGTTTATTATTCCATAATGGACTGATACGTACTAAGAATTAAGTTGGCATCACTACCCACGACCCCACCCACAAATCAGTCTAGGTAGATTA
>DWMZ01000208.1:0-29379 GCA_018249855.1 Eueides tales michaeli
CCCTACAGTGAACCGGCTGAAACCGTTCCAATCTCGATTATAACAACAACAAGCCGACCCGCGGCCCGATTATAAACACTTGGTCGACAGTAACGCGATTTAAGGCTTCCTACGGTGTACTCGTGTGTGTATAAGTTATAAGATATAGCGGTGTAAAATAATTTTTAGACTAATTTATAAGTATTTTTTAGATTGGTCTCCAATTCTATCATTTAGTCATTTAATAACGGAAAATTATTATATACGTGTATTATTTTCATTTTATTGGTATAGTATTAGGCCTGTCGTGGCGCAGCGGTACAAGCGTTGCCTGTAACCGACAGGTTTTGGGTTCGATCTCCAGTCGAGGAAATGAAATTTTTAATATTTTCAATTTAAATATTTAATGTTGAGTTCCGCCACTCAACACGCAATGCCTCAAAAAAATCGGCGGAAAGTGGGGAACGGAAATGGAACGGAGTACAAAAATAAAAAAAGTAAGTATGTGTCTTCTTACGTTCGGTGTTACATTCTACCAACCATACTTAACACGCTATATCACCTAGTTAGATGGCAGAAGGAAAATGAAATATTTTTCTTTAGTTTCAGACTGTATCCCGCTTAGTGAAGTAAGCATAGGGAACCTGGGAACCTAGTGCTAAGATACTCCGTGCCTATTAAAAAAGTACCGTTTCGCACTTTCTGGTGAATTCTCAATACATTGTGTGTTACGTAGCGGAACTCAATGCCCTGTTTATCTTTTGAATCTTACTACTAAGGTTATCTCGATGAAATGTAAAAAGTATAAATTAAACTATTCTTTTTTGATAGGAAAAGAAAAATAATGCATAGAAATAAAACCAAAAATTAATTGACATCAAAATATCAAAACTACAATCAACATGCGCCACACCCAAGAGTTAAAGCCTCACGACTGAGATCCGTTCTTGTGTAATTTCACGGAATGAGCTCCTAAGCAGGGCCTCACTCCTCAGACTTGCCCTTTACTTGTCTTAATTAGTGCTCACCTGAAAGTTTCCACTTTAATATAGCTTACTTACATAGCATTTTATGTTTATTCTATGGGATTATTAGGGACGAGAGTTCTTAATGGGCCAAGTTGCTTTAATGTGTGTTGCGGTAGCTATGTTTAGGATACGGTGCCCGTGACTTGCCAAGTGTTTATATGATTATAGAAATTGTGTATATTTTGTGTATATGTTATTCTTTATTAATTTGAAACTAAATTTTAACAGCTTGTCAAAACTTCGTTCTTGTAAAATTGATAGAACTAAGACATGTATTTGATACACTTTTTTTATTTTTTAATATTACAAAAAGTATGAAACGAGACAATGAATCAACACGATCGAGCAACCGTTGGATTTGTTGTCAACTATATCAGCAGAACTGTCTTCTAAGCTGGTGTTAGCATTATGTTCATTGAACGTTTCAAAAGTGCTTACAGTACAGTTCAATTAAAAATATTTCGAATTTAACTTTAAATAAGTGCCTGAGATAAATTTGACTATTATCAGTGGGAACCATCGACGCGTTTAAGCCTGTATAGGTTTTTTGTTGATAAGTCATTCATTTGGCACAATAATATTTCTTCTGTAAACGCGACAGGTTGCGGGTTCGATTCCCACTTGAGGAAACGATATTTTTGATATTTTCACATTCAACATTTCATATTTCATTTATATATATTAATCAACACGCAATGCCTCATTTTCAGCGGAAGGAGGGAAACGAAACGATCTTATCACTAGGTTTTTAGGTTACCTCTACCTATCCTGCTATGTTACTTCTGAAATTAACGCGAAACAAATAAGCCAAATAAATTGTTCAGTTTTATAGATGTTTTAATTGCTTAAGTACACAAGAAAATGTTATTCACATGTTGCTGGCATTGAACGAATCATATTATATAATAAGTATATACATTTAATTTCAATAATTATTTAAACACATTTCATTCTAATTTTATATCTATGGATAAATTTAATACCAAGCACCAAACACACACTCTACTCGTAAAAACGACTTACTCTCTTAAAGTAGAAAGGAAGCTAAGTCAATCGCTAACTTTCATCTTTATGCGACAGTTCCCTTATCGTTCTTTTCTGTTTACTGAACTAAAATGAGTTTCAAAGATTTCTCGATACATTTAATTTGGATAATTCAATAAAATTGTTTTTATTTCTCAGTGAACAGTGAAATTAAATATTAATTGAGGTGATATTATTTAAAGAATTTACCAATTTTAGGGGGAAACCTTTGATAACGAGGAAGGTCACGTAAAGAGCATTAGGACCTTTCGAGGGGCATGTATGAAGAGGTTTCTGACAGTGGATGAGGCGAAAGTGGTATGCCGATATCGTAGCGTTTGCCGCTCCGTCTCGCCTCTGGTTACCTCGCTAGGCGGCAGCCAGAAGAAGCGCGAAACTAAAAACAAACCAGCTATAAATATTTTTAATCTACCTTGGTACAATATAGGTAATAAGCAATACGTTCCTATATAGCTGCACCAAATTTCTTATAAGCTTATTACAACTTTTTTGACGAACGAACGAGCTTATTAAAAACAACAGAACGTATAAGAAATACACTTATTACAACTTATTTATGTTGTTAACATCTCTATAGGAAGATCTTTACAAATTTTCACTCTCAAAGATAATTTGCTAAGAATTATTATTTGGCCAGAAAGGATGCTTTTAATTAAATATTTTTAACATATTCAAGGTGATATACCACACTTAGGAAAGAAAAATAGATGGGTCTTTATACTCAAATAATAGTCAGTAGAAAACATAATTTGACATATAATGTCAAATTGACAACCTCTTTTTTTGCAAGTCAGTTAAAAATCGAGGCCAAAGCAAACGCAACAGAAATAACACTGAACGAAATCAAAACACCGATTGATTGGGAATAATAAAATTTTTATTTGTCGAGAGCATTTCGTGATACCCGCTTTGAATGCTAAATGCTCTTAATGGTAAGTATAAAGAAAAATAAGCGACATTTAAAATGAAATTAAGTTATTTAAACCTGACATCGTCACGTAGCAAGCGTTGGTTGAGTGGGAACGGAGTGTTAGGATATTCCGTTACAATTTTCGCTAAATTTCTGCTCTGCGTTGAATAACCAACATAAGAGTTAAATAATAAATTACTTTATTTTTACTCCATTATAGAGGTAATTGTGGTATAGTGGAACAGCTCAGTGTGAATGTGTCTGATACTGGCAAAACTAAAAGGGTCAAGTATTTATTTTTTGATTTCTTAGTTTCACGTTGTAGCTTGCACATAGTAAGGTAAGCGCAGGGAACCTGGGAACCTAGTGTTAAGGTATCCTATCCCATCAAGACGCTTCTGTTCCCCACTGTTCGCAAAGTCTTGAATGTTAATTGAAAAGAAAAATAAAACACCTTTATTTAAAAATTATAGATAATTTATCTAACTACCTTTACAGATTGACAAGTTAAATTAGACTCTGTCTACTTTATTAAGAAACGAAAATGTCAAATATTTCCATTTCTCGAGAGGCAATAGTACCCACAAACTGCCGCGTTAACAGTCGCAAGCTATTGAGGCACAAACGCCACAACAAGCCTCAAATAGAATATTATAGATCTTACTTACTTACATTATAAAATTAAGAATTATTTTAAAATTGCTTAAAGGACACAAATTTTAAGTTAAATAACTTAACACGGTATTTTGTATAACGTGTTAACTTGTCACACTACCAACATTATATATTCACATTAGCCGGTACTGCCAGTACTCACTAAAACAATCCGTTGATTGATATCGCGGCACAAATACACTAAATTGTGTAGAAAATAACAAAATTGTTTTAATAAACCGGTGATTCAAATGCGGTTTCAGTTTTTGAATGTATGTCAAGTTACATATTTCACAGTTACATTACATACTTTATAGTGTGTGTTACTGATTTCACTGTTATATTGAATACTGTCAACAATATAATGCAACATATTTCGATGTTTTCTATTATATTTTTTAGCTTCACGATCTATCCCGCATAGCGGGGTAAGCGGAGGGATCTACAGAGCCTAGTGTTAAGACACTCCGTTCCGTTCCCCACTTTCCGCCGAATTTGAGGCATTGTGTGTTGAGTGGCGGAACTCAACGCCGCGCTTTGCCTTGGTATCAGAGCTAAATAATAAAAACTAAAAATATTTAATATTTTCATTAAATATTTCATTTTGTCGATTAGAGATCGAACCCAAAATCGGTCGCATTTAAATTCAATCTTTGGGCCCCTGCGCTACGACGGCCCTCGACAAACAACAGTAACAATTAAGAAAGTCATTTTAATTATTTCCGAATAAAAATATTTTATTTGAAACAATAATAACGGATTTCAGATGTCATGCCACCATCGTGGCGTACTTCCGTCCACTCGTTTCAAATGACAGATACATAACACGTAGAGTGACGTTTGAACTTCACTTCGCGATCTGAAAACAGTTTCAGCGACAGTCTACAGAATATTTCACTCAGTGAAAATGTTGTGCTTATGAAATAATATTTATAATTAATTAATAATTATTAGTATTATTATATAAATAATAAAATAGATAAAATTTTATGTTCTCTCATAAAATAAAGATAAAACATAAAGATTTTATTCCAAATTTTAATTGATTTAAAAACTTAAATATATATTTTTTTTAGCTTCACGCTGTATCCCGCACAAGGCAGGGTAGGGAACCTGGGAACCTAGTGTTAAGGTATCCTATCCCATCAAGACACTTCTTTTTACCACACTGTTTTAATAAACCGGTGATTCAAATGCGGTTTCAGTTTTTGAATGTATGTCAAGTTACATATTTCACAGTTACATTACATACTTCATAGTGTGTGTTACTGATTTCACTGTTATATTGAATACTGTCAACAATATAATGCAACGTATTTCGATGTTTTCTATTATATTTTTTAGCTTCACGATCTATCCCGCATAGCGGGGTAAGCGGAGGGATCTACAGAGCCTAGTGTTAAGACACTCCGTTCCGTTCCCCACTTTCCGCTGAGTTTGAGGCATTGCGTGTTGAGTGGCGGAACTCAACGCCGCGCTTTGCCTTGGTATCAGAGCTAAATAATAAAAACTAAAAATATTAAATATTTTCATTAAATATTTCATTTTGTCGATTAGAGATCAAACCCAAAATCGGTCGCATTTAAAATCAATTTTTGGGCCCCTGCGCTACGAAGGCCCTCGACAAATAACAGTAACAATTAAGACATTTTAATTATTTCTGAATATTTATATTTTATTTGAAACAATAATAACGGATTTCAGATGTCATGCCACCATCGTGGCGTACTTCCGTCCACTCGTTTCAAATGACAGATACATAACACGTAGAGTGACGTTTGAATTTCACTTCGCGATCTGAAAACAGTTTCAGCGACGGTCTACAGAATATTTCACTCAGTGAAAATGTTGTGTTTATGAAATAATGTTCATAATTAATTTATAATCATTAGTATTATTAAATAAATAATAAAATAGATAAAATTTTATGTTCTCTCATAAAATAAAGATAAAACATAAAGATTTTATTCCAAATTTTAATTGATTTAAAAACTTAAATATATATTTTTTTTAGCTTCACGCTGTATCCCGCACAAGGCAGGGTAGGGAACCCGGGAACCTAGTGTTAAGACACTCCGTTCCACTTCCGTTCACCACTTTCCGCCGCATCTGAGGCATTGCGTGTTGAGTGGCTGAACTCAACGCCGCGTTTTGCCTTATTACCAGAGCGAAGAAATGAAACAATAAATATTTAAATTATAAATATTTAATATTTCATTTCCTCGACTGGGGATCGAACCCAGAATCTGTCGGTTACAGCCACACGCTTGTGCCTTGGGCCTCACTTAAATACATCAACAGATTAATATTAGTACTATTACTATTGTGAGGGGCACAAGCGTACGCCTGTCTGCGTGAAGGTTATCATTTCAATTACCATTCAAGCCCAAGAAATATTTATCACTTTCATTTCTTGCAACAAGCGAGTGTGGCGTTGAGTTCAAATTTGGCGGAAATTGGCCAACGGAAGTTTTTTAATGGGGAACGGATTTTATTAACACTTAGTTCCCAGTTCCTTATGCTTAGCCTGTTTTATGTGCGCGATATGACGTGAAGTAAAAAAAGACAAAACAATCATAAATGGAAATAATATGACTGTAAGTGATAATAATAGGGAAAAAATGTCTGACTACCAAGATCTCTTTACCTATTCAACAATACACGGCTTACAGCGTGAAACTGACAAAAAAAAGTCACATTATCTTTAAAAAGCTGCACCAAAATTACAAAACCAGCAAAGCTTTATGACATAAATTGAACACATCATTAACTATCTATAATTATAAATAATTTTAATGACAAACACGTAATGACTGGACACATACATGCGTATAACTTTACGTACATACTGGATTTGGTTTAAATTTTGTTCAATTCAACGATCAATCAAGGCCCATTGTGCAATGTGGCGTACCGTGATGAAGACAGCAAATAGCGGAATATTGGACACATATTGTTTATTTATACTCAAACATTTAAAAACAGTTATTAATTTATTATACATTTTAGTTTAGAAAAATAAATACGTTTTTTGGAAAAGTTATAAAAAATTGATTAGAACCCGTTGATTTGGATATTACTAATATACGAGTATATCTATACTAATATACGAGTATATCTACCAACTATATAACCATTTCCATACAAAATAATTTTAATAACAAAACCAAACAAAGCGTCTAGATCTTGCCCCATACCTGTTCACAGATACCCCAAAACTATTCGCAGAGTACAAACCCGATATCTAATATTGCGATATGACTGGAGCAGCCGGGCCGTAATGAAAAACCTTCCAATAACCAAAGAATAATTATGTCGGTCTCTCTTGTGTCCTTTATGACGTGAACGTTTGTTATTATCAATTTTGCTTATATTAGAACTGTGAAAGTTTAATCTTGTGAAGTTTAGGCAGTTGGGATTTATAATGGTTATGAGTTCGATCACATTCGAGGGACATTAAAAACGATTCGGTATCTGCGTGAGCTATTTATTTTCTTACATCGCTTACACTTTGTGGAGAGAGAGCTTTTTTGAACTTTTATATCATAATACTTAAAATTGCTATTTATAGAATAATGAATTAGAAACTATAATCATTCAGTACAAACCTTTTTTATTAGCTTCACGCTGTATCCCGCATACGGCTGGGTAAGCAGAGGAAACTTGGAAAGGTCAAGTTCCCGCTCTCTACCCTGCCAAGTGTTGTGTAAAGACAGTCCTCCATTTTTCGCCGAAAGGCATTGCGTGGTGAATGGTCACACGCATATGCCCCTACGCCAAGACGATCATGAAAATAACATCGAACGGGTATAAAATATAATTTAAGAAAATTATTAATAGTATCGAGATTTTTTGCTCGTTTTGTATAAAAAACCTAACAGGGACTTAATGTTAAGACACATCATTCCCCAAACATCACCCAATTTTCGATACATTAAGTATTATTTGGCGTAACACAATATCGCACTTTGTCTTGTTGCCAAAGCTATGAAATACTCACAATTCATCATTTCGTATGAGAGACGACCACCTGTACTACGACGGCCTCTATATAATATTATAAATGAAATTTAAAAAATATATCTGTACTTTCTTTTTTTTTGTAATATTCTGAAGGTACAGACGGATATTTTTTCAATTTAATTTATACATTTCGCGTCATCGTATGACGTAAACGGTGTTGATTTAACGTATTGTACAAGTTGGTATGCTGCATCCGAGATAATATTTATATTTAAAATATTTCTTTTTTTATACATTATTGTTAAATAAAATAAACTGCTGGTCAGTTCTGTATATTGAAGGGCAAAAAATCTTCACGTTTATGGACTCCTACTTCACACTGTGGCCAGGTAGGTAGAGTGCCTAGTGTTTAGACTCCGTTTCGTTCCCCACTCTCCTTCGTATAAGAGGCGCGCTGTATTGAATGGCAGAACATAACGCCGCACATTGTCTTGATACCATAACGAAGAAATAAATACAAAAAATATTTCAATTTTCGACTGGGAATCAAACCCACAAGTTATGACGTTTGCAGTCGTACGATTGTGCGCCACGACATGCCTCATTCAAATTACTCTTTATACAAATAGATTTTTCAATGTAAGGCAAGGAATATATATATATATATATATATATATATATATATATATATATATATATATATATATATATATATATATATATATATATATATATATATATATATATATATATAGATATATTGATATATATATATATATATATATATATATATATATATATATATATATATATATATATATATATATATATATATATATATATATATATATATATATATATATACATATCTTATGTGATATATACATACAACTATAAAACAACAATAACATGGCTTTATTAGAAATAACATTCTATATTCGAATTGTATCGGTATTCGGTATCGATACTGTTTGAATTATTGAAGCAACAATATCGTTTCTGAGTCCAGACAATGTGTTGTCCTTATATAACGTACCATACGTACATACGTACATACATATTATATATGTAAGTATTTCTTTTATTTATATTTATAAATTTATGAATGAAAAAAGAGATGAGGTTTGTTAACTCTATATAGAATTGAATAACAAGCTTCACTCTGTATCCCGCACATGGGAGGGTAGTTAGAGGGATCTTGGGAAACTAGTGTTAAGACACTCCGTTCCATTCTCCACTTGCCGTCGAATTTACGGCATTGCGTGTTGAGTAGTGAAGCTCTATGCCACTTTGTAATATATAATAACACTAAAAATCTTATAATATATTATAACATTAAATAAACAAATTAAATGTGTCAAATTCATATTACATAAATGTTATATTGGACGTGATTATAGTAGGTACCATAATAACGTTAAACAAGGAATTTGTTGTCTTAACATATTAAGACCAGCGGTTGTTGATGCTTTCAGTTATTCTGCCTTCCAAACTGCTTTCAAATTCAATGGTGGCCTTACATTGAAGTCTGTTACTATAAAGAGTAATTTGAATGAGGCATGTCGTGGCGCACAATCGTACGACTGCAAACGTCATAACTTGTGAATTTGATTCCCAATCGAGAAATGAAATATTTTTTATTTTTATATCTTCGCTCTGGTATCAAGACAATGTGCGGCGTTGTGTTCTGCCATTCAATACAGCGCGCCTCATATACGAAGGAGAGTGGGGAACGAAACGGAGTCTAAACACTAGGCCCTCTACCTACCTGGCTACCATACAGCGTGAAGTAGGAGTGCATAAACGTGGAGATTTTTTGCCCTTCAATATACAGAACTGACCAGCGGTTTATTTTATTTAACAATAATGTATAACAAAAAAAAAATGTTTTAAATACAAATATTATCTCGGATGCGGCATACCAACTTGTACAATACGTTAAATCAACACCGTTTACGTCATACGATGACGCGGAATGTATAAATTAAATTGAAAAAATATCCGTCTGTACCTTTAAAATATTACAAAAAAAGAAAGTACGGATACATTTTTTAAATTTCATTTATAATATTATATAGAGGCCGTCGTAGTACAGGTGGTCGTCTCTCATACGAAGTGATGAATTGTGAGTATTTCATAGCTTTGGCAACAAGACCAAGTTGCGATATTGTGTTACGGCAAATAATACTTAATGTATCGAAAATTGGGTGATGTTTGGAGAATGATGTGTCTTAACATTAAGTTCCGGCTAGATCTTTTATACAAAATGACCATACAATATCTATACTATTAATAATTTTCTTAAATTATACTGTTGAAGCCGTTCGATATGATAGATTTTCATGATCACCTGTCTTGGCGTAGGGGTAAATGCGTGTGACCATTCACCACGCAATGCCTTTCGGCGAAAAATGGAGGACTGTCTTTACACAACACTTGGCAGGGTAGAGAGCGGGAACTTAGTGACCTTTCCAAGTTTCCTCTGCTTACCCTGCCATATGCGGGATACAGCGTGAAGCTAATAAAAAAAGTTTGTACTGAATGGTTATAGGTTCTAATTCATTATTCTATAAATAACAATTTTAAGTATTATGATATAAAAGTTTAAAAAAGCTCTCTCTCCACAAAATGTAAACGATATAAGAAAATAAATAGCTCACGCAGATACCGAATCGTTTTTAATGTCCCTCGAATGTGATCAAACTCATAACCATTAGAAATCCCAACTGCCTAAACTCCACAAGCTTTAACTTTCACAGTTCTAATATAAGCAAAATTGATTATAACAAAGGTTCACGTCATAAAGGACAAAAGACAGACCGACATAATTATTCTCTGGTTATTGGAAGGTTTTTCATTACGGCCCGGCTGCTCCATTCATATCGTAACATTAGATATCGGGTTTGTACTCTGCGAATAGTTTTGGGGTATCTGCGAACAGGTATGGGGCGAGATCTGGACGCTTTGTTTGTTTTTTTTATTAAAATTATTTTGTATGGAAATGGTTAAATAGTAGGTAGATATATATTAGTAATATTGTTTTTTGCGTGGGTTTTGTGAAATTGGGATTGAATACAAAACTACCACATTTAAAGTCAGACTGTGTTGTGTATACGGCGGTACTACGGCATCATGTAAATTATCATTAACCATCCAAATCAATGGGTTCAAATGAAATTTTTATAACTTTTCCATAAAACGTATTTACTTTTCAAAAGAAAAATGTATATAGTAACTGTTTAAAAATATTTAAGTATAAATAAAAAATATGTGTCTGCTATTCCGCTATTTGCTGTCTTCATCACGGCTCGCCACATTGCACAATGGGCCTTGATTGATCGTTGAATTGAACAAAATTTAAACCAAATCCAGTAAGTACGTAAAGTTATACGTATGTATGTGTCCAATCATTGCGTGTTTGTCATTAAAATTATTTGTAATTATAGATAGTTAATGATGTGTTCAATTTTGTCATTAAGCTTTGCCGGTTTTGTCGTTTTGTTGCAGACTTGCAAATAAATGGGTTTTTTTCAGTTTCATGCTATATATCGTATTTTGTTGAGTAGGTGAAGGGTTTTCAGTAATAAGACGTTTTTAGCTAATTTTCGAAATTATGTTAGGACAGTCAGTTCCCCATTAAAACACTTCCGTTGGCCAATTTCCGCCGAATTTCAGCAATTGGATGTTGAGTGTTGAGCGGAGCTTAACGCCACACCCTCTCTTATGGCAAGAGGAAAGAAATGAAAGTAATAAATATTTTAATCCCTTGAATCGGAATTGAAATGACAACCCTCAAGCTGACAGGCGTACGCTTGTGCACCTCACACCAGAATCAAACTAAAACCCTCGTCAATTTCTTGAATCCTCAAATTAATGTAGTGTATCTATTTAAGTTTTTAAAATGAACTAAAGGTTAGAATAAAATTATAGAATTTTCCGTGATAACGTAATTTTTTATTCATTTCATTATTTATTTCATAATCATAATATTTATAATTCTAAAATAATTTAATTTTACAAACAACATAAAATCTTTATAAAAAAGCGATAGAAGCAATTTCACTGAGTGAAATATTCTGAAGACCGTCGCTGAAATTGTTTTCAGATGGCGAAGTGAAATTCAAACGTCACTCTACGTGTTATATATCTGTCATTTGAAACAAGTGGACGGAAGTACGCCACGATGGTGGCATGACATCTTAAACCCCATGTTTTTGTTTTAAATAAAATATTTTTATTGCGAAAATATTATTATTGCGAAACGAGTTTCTGTAACTGTTAGCCTTATAAATGTTATCTATGGTGTAACAATTCAGTCACAATTGGTATACAATTATAACATTTTCCTTGAAGTGAGAAATTCCGGTGTAAATAAAGCTATTTATGAATATTAGAATACAGGTGTTGTATTTAAAAGATATATTGAATGTTTGAAAACGATCCCCTCGAGAGAGTATTTGCGGTTTATGTGAATTGGACGCATTTATTAAATTTATTGACAAATTATATTAATCTTGACTTAATAACTTTAGATTCTCTAGTTATGTTTTTATAAGTTGTAGGCAGCTTCATACTGTATACATCTTGCCGTCGGCATTGAGACAATGCTTATTGAGTGGCGGTACTCAACGCCGCGGTCTGTCTTGTTACTAGAGCGAAGAAATGAAAACATGGAAATTTTTGATATGAAATTATTAAAATATTTTTGTTTTTATCGAGTGGGGATATATAATAACACAATTGGACAGCTTGTAACGAACGGAGTATCTTAATACAACATTTACTCTGCCTACACTGTTACAAGTAAATACTTATATTAGCTAAAAGACTTCGAAAATCAAAAAAACACCTACAAGTGAGACTTGTATGTATGACGAACAAAATATTATTATTTTTAAAAATTAGTTTACAGTTAGCAGAATTAATCATTTTACCAACTTTAAATGAAACTGATACTATATAAATTGAAGTTGATCTCTGCCACATATACGTAATTTACTTTATTTATCACTAGCGATCCGCTCGAGGCCTCTTTCGCTTCAATAACTGTATTATATTTACTAATCTCAATTATTTTTGTATTTGAGATTAGACATTTTCAAGACAATATCTATAATTTGAAAACTGAAATTTCTGGTAAATAACGAAAAAAATTGTAGCAATGTTGTCAAAATATTTTTTTAAATTAATATATATTTTTTTATTTATTCACAAATTGAAATAAAACAAACAAGAAAACAGCATTAAAATCTGATTTGTCATTTCTGAGATTAGTATAAACAAATGCACAGACCAACAGATTAACAGATATATATATTTTTTAATACCACTATTTCGGGCCTTATTACATGGATAAACGTCCCCTCAAATATTTTTATATATCTTCTATGGACAGGCATTAATCAGTTACAGATTTATTTATTATAAGTACAGATTGTTTCATCTATGTAAAATTATGGACATATTAGTGTCCATAAAAAATATATATATTATAGAAATCGTCAATACAGCATTCCCACATTTACATAATATTGAAATAAAACTAAAAGTTATTATTGGGAAAATGCCTTATCAAGGGATTCTTTAGAAAATTTTATTCGCTTAGTCAGTCCGGAGTGTTGCTAGCGACTCCTATTCTCGTCCTAGACCTTACTTTAGAATGGGTGCTTAGGCACAGATATCTGATTTGACATTCTTTTGTTATATACTTGTAAGAATATATTATATTGTACGAGGCCTCGTGGCACAGGGGCATATATATGCGACAGGTTGTGGGTTCGATCCTAGTCGAAAGAGAAATGAAAATATAAAACGTTTATGTAACATTTCCTCGAGTGGTTATAGTCACACACTTGTGCTCCTGTTCCCTCACTAATTCTTTAAAATGAGAATTAACGTAGAGTTCCGCCACTCCACACGCAATCCTCAAAATTTGACAGAGAGTGGGAAACAGAAGTATCTTTATGGGAACAGATTGTCATATCAATAGTTACCCAAGTTCCCTCTGTCTACACTTCTATGTTTCTATTTGCAGTAAGTAACAAATATCTTAAAGGTCACGCAAACATTTTTTTTTTATTAAATTTATGAAATCATATTCCAAGCTGGAGAATGGAACGGAGTGTCTTTACTCAAGTTCCTCCTGCCTACCCTGCCGTGTGCGGGATACAGCGTGAAGTAAAATAAGTATATTCTGTCCGGAATTACGAAGCAATCTTATGTTAACTAAAAAGAATATCAAGGCGTTAAGTAACAACATTGGAAGCCAAACCTATTGGACTGAGGTCAGCATTGTCCTTATAAATATTTACAAGTTACCCGCAATACCAATAATTGTGTATCGCTCTTTTATTACGTCACTCGAGAAGAATTGTGATGAACCCCAGCGTAGACCAGATGGAGGATATTGCATTGTATTAAGCAAAGACTGACTTGCCTCAAAATACATGTAAATTATACTTACACTACTTACATATTAAATAAGACAACATATTGTGGATTCAATTCTTAATTACGTCCTGGTATATACTAAGGTAAAAAGCAGGGTTAGGTGCCGCCAATCATCAATACAATGCTTGAAGTGGTAAGTCTAAATATTTAAATTGAATGCACTCAATTAAATAATCCCCGAACTATACGTACGTAACATATGTAAAGTGCCTTATATTATAGCATATGCTACAGATTGCGTATCCGTGTCATATTGTAAAGTTTGAGAATTTAGTCAAAAGTGAGGAGTAGAATGTTTTGTAGATTCGTTCCCTACTCGTAATGAAATATTTTATACACCCTCTTTGCTTTTTACAGGAAATACTTTTTTTCTTACTTTAGACAGAAAAAATTATTCTGCTATGAGAAAAGATCCTGAAGCCTTTTTTTAACATGATGCTGTATTCAGCATATCGCAGCGTAGGCAGAGAGATCTTGGGGAAATAGTTTTAAAAATCTCCGTCCCGTTCCGCACAAAATTCCGCATCGAATCTAGAACCTGTCGCGCTTATGCATCTGCGCCATTATTTAATATTACTTTATTATTATTTCGATTTTAGTATACCTCAAGATATTTTCCATATCAACATATACACGACAAATTACGCACGCATTTTCTAAATAATTACTTTTAAAAGTAACGAACGCGAAACACTTTATTTGCAGGTTTAATTGAAACATTCGTTTGTTTGAACTCGTTCCATTGTCCGTTGCATAATTACGGAATTTCCGTTGAATTTTCATTAATGAACACAAGCGCCACTTGAAATTAAACTTTAAAACGACTAAGTGCTGGTTTTACAGTATTGAAATGTTGATGTAATTGTTTAATGTCTATAATGAATGTTTAATCATATATTAATGTGGAAAGTGTTACTTTTACTAGTCCGTGTAGAAACAAATTTCAAAAGTATGCCACAAATTGTACATTTTGTCGTTGGGTTGTTACTATATATCATGAACTTGCTTTTAAATGCGGATTTAATCTTTATTATTCGAAATAGAAAAAGTAAGAAATAGAATAGAATAGCGAAAAGAGTCTCTAACAAAGAGTGTCTAATTTGCAAGAACAATGAATTACACATCATATAGCCTTTTTAAATATACGTATGTATTAACTATCCAACACATTAAGACTTTTTCAAGTTCCTGAGATTAGCGCGTTCAGCCAAATACTTTTTTTCAGCTTTATACTTTATATATTTTGTCCATAACATTGCAGGTTAGGCAGAGGGCACTTGGGAACCTAGTGATGAGACACTCAGAATATCACTTTCCACTAAATTCGAGACATTACACGTTGAGTGGCGGAGGTCGCTCAACGCCGCGTTTTGCCTTTATCAGAGCGAAGAAATGAAAATACTAAATAATTTATTTCTTCGAGTAGCGATCGAATCCACAACCTATCAAGTTGCCTATCGTACGCTTGCAATCCTGTGTCACGACAGGCCTCGAGTAGTTTCTTATTGTACTAACAACATTCTTGTCTACAACATTTCTAAGTCATTCAAACAATATTAGGCTTTTACAATAGAAATTCGCAGTACAAAAGACACTTCTAACTTTCTAACTTTTTTTCTTGTGATGGCTTGTTATAATCTTTTATGTATTGTATATTCTATGAGAACTTCTTTTACTCACTTTTTAGAAGTTGTTTGATGAAAGTCTAATACTAACGCTGGTTTCCAGTAAGACATTTCTGTGTACCACTTTCCGGCAAATTTAAGGCAGTGTGTGTTGCGTTGCGTAACTCAAGATAATGATGATGATAATGAAGGTGATGAAATCTAAGAGCTTGTTCTTATCCTGAAAGATGATATAATTTATATGCACAAAATCTTTACGTTATGGATATAGTGACAGACAACATACAGACGAATTTATTGTATTTTTATTTTTACCTTGACACTGTACATGTCACGAGGTAACATGGTAGCATGGTAACGAGGCAAAGTGCGGCGTATAGTTCTGTCACTTAACACACAATTGTCTAGAATTCGACAGAAATAGGTAATTAGAAATGTCTTAATGAAATCGGACTGCCGTAACACTAACGTGCAGGTGCCTATTGCATAGGAAGGGATTAAGACTGCGACTAGCGATCCAAGAGTTAGTCTTAGGACATTTATACCCTCCACCATCTGAGCTGCCAATTTCAAAATAAATAATTCTTCTAAAGCCACATTTGAAGTACATTCTAGATGTAAATTCATGATAATTCTAGATAGACCGAGATTTTATTCTAGCTACAAAGAGTTCTCTTATACCGTTTAATGTTTAATAAGAAAAAGCGAAACTTTTGATCCAATTAGGCTCCCACACAAACACCAAAGTTAGTAATTCAGTACTAATTCAAAGCACTTAATACTTTGCCAAAAACAAACCTTTTGTTTCTCCTTTATTAAAACTTCAAGGAGAGCCCACGATTAATTTAACTTTTCTTTTTTACCGCAACTTGTCTCCGGATTACATTACATTAGTTCGAAACTGGAATTGCCTTTGGCGCCCGAAACGTTGATTTGTGTGTGATGTTCATTTCTGTTGATAGTGTTGGGTTGTAGTTTACGATGAAATAGTGTTTTTTATAGACTTTTTTATATTTTTTTAAACTTTTATTGTACATTTGTGAAAAGGCAAAAATTGATGCTATGAATTATTCGCTATTTATAATATGTAAATATAAGCTATGTTATTTTTATTTTTTTTTCAGTTTCACGCTTTATTCCGGATATAGCAGGTTAGGCAGTGAATACTTGGGAACCTACTATTAAGAACTTCCTAATTTCAAATAAGACGCTGAATTTGTGGCATTGCTTATTGAGTGGTGGATCTCAACGTCATGTTACCAGAGTAAGCACAGAAATTGAATCCAGAATCTCTCGCGTTTACAGTTACACATTTGTACCCCTGTGTGTGTTGTGGTGGCCACCGATCTCAGTAATAATAATTTTAATATAAAAAAATGTTAAATTTGATTCAGTACAATTAAAACATGTTTATCTTTAAAAAGATCTTAAATATACGCGATTAATCCGGTTAATCTAGTTTTAGTTAAAATGTTCATACAATCTTACACTAGAGTAGAAAACTGACTAACAATTCAAATGGTATACTGTTAAGCCTCCTTTCAGATATATTAAGGCGGCGTTTTCGGCAAGTATATTGAAGAAAAGAAAATTAATTTTATACACAAGTCAAATTGAACTCAGCACCGCATCTTACATGTTTTTATATTAAAAAAACAAACATTTAAGATATAGTGTTTGTTATTATATGTATATATTATATATATTATAAATATCCCTATGAAATATCGTTTGAGACCATTCTCCGCTTTCCACATAATATTCAAGACATTATGCGTAGATGAGAGGTACTCAACGATGAGAGTAGGGAAATTATGATAACACCTTAGCGATTAGAGACATAAGGCAGGCCTTAATTCATGAATACAAATCAATATTCAATTCTATCTAGAGACTATCATAGGCTTAATTATGATCACAAACATATTATAATAATAGCTGTAACATCTTAGGTGGTTGATTAATGCGAACTAATGTGCTCGAGCCATTTGTCTTCCACTCTATGATTAAGATCTGTACGTTCCAAGATAGTGTATGAAGCGGATAGAGCAAAAAAAAAGATAATTTGGCTTTTGTTATTTTTATTATGTTGGTACATATGTGTTTCTTAGTATACTCAGTTTCATTTCACAGTTTCAAAATAAAGGTCAGTGACTCCAAAATAAGTAATTATGTACTCGTACTTAAATATATATTTTGGAATAGACTATTTAAAGTGCAATAAAAATGTTTTCTATAGAAATATTTTTATTTATGTATATAATTTTATGTGTATTATATTTTGTGTCTTATTACTGTGTTTTAGGAGTTAATGACTTCTCTTTTATATAAATATGCCTATATAATATAAGGATATTGAAACAAGGGTGCGGCTGTAGATTGAAATATGCAGGTTCAATCCCCACATGAGCGAATAACTATATTTCAATTAGCTTTATTTCCCAATAATACATATAGCGGCGTTCAGATCCACCACTTAACAGGCAGCGCCTTGAAAATAAAAGGAAACGAGATGAAAGTTCACTCCGTTTCTATTAAAACACTTCCTTTCCCCACTTTCCGCTGAATCGAGTTGAGATTCATTTCGGTATTGAGTTCAACTCAACAAGTGTTGAGTTGAACTCAACACCGAACTTTGCCTCGTAGCCTCAACGAGTAAAATCAATCATTAATATTATATTATTCTAAAGATAATTAAGCAATATCCAATTTTAACAAAAAGCTCATACAATTTAGCGGCTAAAGCTTTGGTCCACATAATCATTTAAGCTGTTTTAAAATTAATTTCGTATCATTAAAAAGTATAATCAATATTAATGATGGCGGTACACGTAAGCCCAATTTAATTAAAGTCACGGCCGCTATTTAGCGGGAAGTAGCTAATCATTATATGTTTTAATTTCTTGCACAAATATATCGTAGCCCAGTTGCAAATTTAATTCCTGTATCGTGTGATTGAGTATATTTAAATTAATGATTTTTTTTTCTCTGGTAGACAAAATGCGGCATGAAGTTCCATCAGTCAACAGATAATGTTTCAAGAATAAGGTGACACGAGGGGTACAGAGCGGTTACACTAGGTTCCCTTGCTGCTATTCAGATATTGAACGATATTTACTGAGATTACAGAGTTCCAACAAAACAAACTCAGCAAAATAAAATAGATAGCACTAACATAATACCATCTTTTGAATTTAGCCACAAAATCTTTATATATAAAAATACCCAAAAACCACGAAATGAACGAGATGCTGTATCCCTCTATTATCAAGTAAGGTCGCAATATCTTCAGCAATTTCTTTCCCTACAGTGAACCGGCTGAAACCGTTCCAATCTCGATTATAACAACAACAAGCCGACCCGCGGCCCGATTATAAACACTTGGTCGACAGTAACGCGATTTAAGGCTTCCTACGGTGTACTCGTGTGGTATAAGTTATAAGATATAGAGCGGTGTAAAATATTGTTTAGATTAATCTATAAATATGTTTAGATTAGTCTATAATTCTATCATCTAGTCATTTTATAAGGGAAAATTATTATTTTTACATCTATTATTTTCATTTTATTGGTATAGTATGAGGTCTGTCGTGGCGCAGCGGTACCGACAGGTTCTGGGTTCGATCCCCAGTCGAGGAAATGAAATACTTAATATTTTCAATTTAATAATAATTCGCTTTGGTATTAAAGCAAAGCGCGGCGTTGAGTTCCGCCACTCAACACACAATGCCTCAAAAAAATCGGCGGATAGTGAGGAACGGAAGTGGAACGGAGTGTCTTGACACTAGTTTCCCGGGTTCCCTCTGCCTACCCTGCCTTGTGCGGGATACAACGTGAAGCTAAAAAAAAAAGTAAGTATGTGTCTTCTTACGTTCGGTGTTACATTCTATCAACCATACTTAACACGCTATATCACCTAATTAGATGGCAAAATGAAAACGAATATTTTTTTTAGTTTCAGACTATATCCCGATTAGTGAAGTAAGCACCTATGCTTACTTCACTAATTGGGATACAGTGAAGTAAGCATAGGTTCCCTAGAACCTGGGAACCTAGTGCTAAGATACTCTGTGCCTATTAAAAAAGTTCCGTTTCGCACTTTCTGTTGAATTCTCAATACATTGCGTGTTACGTAGCAGAACTCAATGCCCTGTTTATCTTTGGAATATCTAACCACTGGGTTATCTCGACGAAATGTAAAAAGTAAACATTAAATTGTTCTTTTTGACAGGAAAAGTAAAATAATGCATAGAAATGAAACCAAAAATGAATTGACATCAAAATATCAAAACTACAATCAACATGCGCCACACCCAAAAGTTAAAGCCTCACGACTGAGATCCGTTCTTGTGTAATTTCACGGAATGAGCTCCTAAGCAGGGCCTCACTCCTCAGACTTGCCCTTTACTTGTCTTAATTAGTGCTCACCTGAAAGTTTCCACTTTAATATAGCTTACTTACATAGCATTTTATGTTTGTTCTATGGGATTATTAGGGACGAGAGTTCTTAATGGGGCAAGTTGCTTTTAATGTGTGTTGCGGTCGCTATGTTTAGGATACGGTGCCCGTGACTTGCCAAGTGTTTATATGATTATATTATTTCTGTATATTTTGTGTATATGTTATTCTTTATTTATTTAAAACTAAACTTTAACAGCTTGTCAAAACTTCGTTCTTGTAAAATTGATAGAACTAAGACATGTATTTGATATACATTTTTTATTTTTTAATATTACAAAAAGTACGAAACGAGACAATGAACCAACACGATTGACATTGAAAAGAGCAACTGTTGGATTTGTTGTCAACTATTTCAGCAGAACTGTCTTTTAAGCTGGTGTTAGCATTATGTTCATTGAACATTTCAAAAGTGCTTACAGTACAGTTTAATTAAAAATATTTCGAATTTAACTTTAAATATGTGCCTGAGGTAAATTTGACTATTAACAGTGAGAACCATCGACGCGTTTAAGCCTGTAAGGGTTTTTTGTTGATAAATCATCCATTCACGGGTCGACAGGTCACGGGTTCGATCCCGACCCGAGAAAACGATATTTTTGATATTTTCACATTCAATATTTGATATTTCATTTATATATGCTAATCAACACGCAATGCCTCATTTTCAGCGGAAAGAGGGAAACGAAACGATCTTATCACTAGGTTTTTAGGTTACCTCTACCTACCCTGCTATGTTACTTCTGAGATTAACGCGAAACAAATAAGCCAAACAAATTGTTCAGTTTTATAGATGTTTTAATTGCTTAAGTACACAAGAAAATGTTATTCACATGTTACTGGCATTGAACGAATCATATCACATAATAAGCATTTACATTTAATTTCAGTAATTATATAAACACATTTCATTCTAATTTTATATCTATGGATAAATTTAATACCAAGCACCAAACAAACACTCTACTCGTAAAAACGGCTTACTCTCTTAAAGTAAAAATGGAGCTAAGTCAATCGCTAACTTTCATCTTTATGCGACAGTTCCCTTATCGTTCTTTTCTGTTTACTTAAAATGAGTTTCAAAGATTTCTCGATTCATTTAATTTGGATAATTCAATAAAATTGTTTTTATTTTTCAGTGATCAGTGAAATTAAACATTGATTGAGGTGATATTACTTAAAGAATTTACCAACTTTAGGGGGAAACCTTAGATAATGAGGAAGGTCACGTAAAGAGCATTAGGACCTCTCGGGGGGCATGAATGAAGAGGTTTCTTGTGGTGGATGTGGATGAGACGAAAGTGGTATGCCGATATCGTAGCGTTTGCCGCTCCGTCTTGCCTCTGGTTACCCCGCTAGGCTGCAGCCAGAAGAAGCGCGAAACTAAAAACAAACCAGCTATAAATATTTTTAAAGTACCTTGGTACAATATAGGTAATAAGCAATACGTTTCTATCTAGTTGCACCAAATTTCTTATACGCTTATTACAACTTTTTTGACGAACGAACGAACTTATTAAAAACAACAGAACATCTCTATAGGAAGATCTTTACAAATTTTCACTCTCAAAGATAATTTGCTAAGAATTATTATTTGCCCAGAGAGAATGCTATTAATTAAATATTTTTAACATATTCAAACTGATATACCACACTTAGGGAAGAAAAATAGATGGGTCTTTATACCCAAACAATAGTCAGTAGGAAACATAATTTGACATGTGATGTCAAACTGATAATATCCTTTTTTGCAAGTCAGTTAAAAATCGAGGCCAAAGCAAACGCAACAGAAATAACACTGAACGAAATCAAAACACCGATTGATTGGGAATAATAAAATTTTTATTTGTCGAGAGCATTTCGTGATACCCGCTTTGAATGCTAAATGCTCTTAATGGTAAGTATAAAGAAAAATAAGCGACATTTAAAATGAAATTAAGTTATTTAAACCTGACATCGTCACGTAGCAAGCGTTGGTTGAGTGGGAACGGAGTGTTAGGATATTCCGTTACAATTTTCGCTAAATTTCTGCTCTGCGTTGAATAACCAACATAAGAGTTAAATATTAAATTACTTTATTTTTACTCCATTATAGAGGTAATTGTGGTATAGCGGAACAGCTCAGTGTGAATGTGTCTAATACTGGCAAAACTAAAAGGATCAAGTATTTATTTTTTGATTTCTTAGCTCAACGTTGTAGCTTGCACATAGCAAGGTTAGCGCAAGGAACCTGGGAACCTAGTGTAAAGGTATCCTATCCCATCAAGATACTTCTGTTCCCCACTATAAATTCTGGAGGCAATGCTTCACTTGAATTTTCGCAAAGTCTTGAATGTTAATTGAAAAGAAAAATAAAACACCTTTATTTAAAAATTATAGATAATATAATTTATCTAACTACCTTTACAGATAGACAAGTTAAATTAAACTTTGTCTACTTTATTAAGAAACGAAAATGTCAAATATTTCCATTTCTCGAGAGGCAATAGTACCCACAAACTGCCGCGTTAACAGTCGCAAGCTATTGAGGCACAAACGCCACAACAAGCCTCAAATAGAATATTATAGATCTTACTTACTTACATTATAAAATTAAGAATTATTTTAAAATTGCTTAAAGGACACAAATTTTAAGTTAAATAACTTAACACGGTATTTTGTATAACGTGTTAACTTGTCACACTACCAACATTATATATTCACATTAGCCGGTACTGCCAGTACTCACTAAAACAATCCGTTGATTGATATCGCGGCACAAATACACTAAATTGTGTGGAAAATAACAAAATTGTTTTAATAAACCGGTGATTCAAATGCGGTTTCAGTTTTTGAATGTATGTCAAGTTACATATTTCACAGTTACATTACATACTTTATAGTGTGTGTTACTGATTTCACTGATATATTGAATACTGTCAACAATATAATGCGACATATTTGGATGTTTTTTATTATATTTTTTAGCTTCACGATCTATCCCGCATAGCGGGGTAAGCGGAGGGATCTACAGAGCCTAGTGTTAAGACACTCCGTTCCGTTCCCCACTTTCCGCCGAGTTTGAGGCATTGTGTGTTGAGTGGCGGAATTCAACGCCGCGCTTTGCCTTGGTATCAGAGCTAAATAATAAAAATTAGAAATATTTAATATTTCATTTTCTCAATTAGATATCGAACCCAAAACGGGTCGCATTTAAAATTACTTATAGGGCCTCTGCGCTACGACGGCCCTCGACAAGCAACAGTAACAATTAAGAAAGTCATTTTAATTATTTCCGAATAATAATATTTTATTTGAAACAATTATAACGGATTTCAGATGTCATGCCACCATCGTGGCGTACTTCCGTCCACTCGTTTCAAATGACAGATACATAACACGTAGAGTGACGTTTGAATTTCACTTCGCCATCTGAAAACAGTTTCAGCGACGGTCTACAGAATATTTCACTCAGTGAAAATGTTGTGTTTATGAAATAATGTTCATAATTAATTTATAATCATTAGTATTATTATATAAATAATAGAATAGATAAATTTTTATGTTCTCTCATAAAATAAAGATAAAAGATAAAGATTTTATTTCAAACTTTAATTGATTTTAGAAACTTCAATATATGTTTTTTTTAGCTTCACGCTGTATCCCGCACAAGGCAGGGTAGGGAACCCGGGAACCTAGTGTTAAGACACTCCGTTCCACTTCCGTTCACCACTTTCCGCCGAATCTGAGGCATTGCGTGTTGAGTGGCATAACTCAACGCCGCGTTTTGCCTTATTACCAGAGCGAAGAAATGAAACATTAAATATTTAAAATGAAAATATTTAATATTTCATTTCCTCGACTGGGGATCAAACCCAGAACCTGTCGGTTACGAAAAACTGAGAAACTAAAAAAAAATGTCACATTTTCTTTAAAAAGCTGCACCAAAATTACAAAACCAGCAAAGCTTTATGTCAAAATTGAACACATCATTAACTATCTATAATTACAAATAATTTTAATGACAAGCACGCAATGATTGGACACATACATACGTATAACTTTACGTACATACTGGATTTGGTTTAAATTTTGTTCAATTCAACGATCAATCAAGACCCATTGTGCAATGTGGCGAGCCATCATGAAGACAGCAAATAGCAGAATAACAGACACATACTTTTTATTTATACTTAAATATTTTTAAACAGTTACTATATACATTTTTCTTTAGTAAAGTAAATAAGCTTTTTGGTTTTTTTTTTTATAAAAAACTGATTTTATGGTTAATAATAATATACACGATGACGTCATAGCATACACGTCACAGGGTCTAACTGTAAAATCGGTTTTACGACAGATCTCTATACGATCCTCATAAAAAATTAAAAAATTAAATTAAAATTCGCTAATTTCATGATCAAATACGAATATCTCAAAAACAGTGCAAAATTAGAGAAAAAGACATTGTCTTATTATTATATTCTCGCTGCCTAACTTGTCATGTGAAAAAGAAATAAACCTGATTTTTTTGTGTTTTGTTATTGTGAACGTGTCACGTTGTCAGCAATGGCAACACGCATGGGCTGACTCGACCGGATTATTATAACCCTTGGCTTTTTACACCGGCGTTAAGTAGTGGCTTTGGCCACTGTATTTCTCGCATTGGTTAATGCCAGGCCGCGGTGTCCATACGTCTTTTCCATAAAAAAAATTGTATTAAGCTGACGGAACTTGAACCTTAGGACACTTTCCGCCGAATCCCGGAGGGATTGCGTGTTTCGTGGGGAAACTCAATGCTACGATTTACCCCGTTACCAGAGGGAATGCCATTTAACCAACAACCTGTCTTGTTTTTTTTTTTTTTTTATTTATGGCAAAGAAACGGCAATAGAGCGTGCGGGTCACCCGATGGTAAGTGATCAACGCCACCCACGGCCTCGTGTAGCACCATAGGAGCTACAGAAGCCCCGGCATTACCCAATGCGAAACGCAGTGGCCGAGGCCACTACTTAACGCCTGTTTTAAATGCCGGGGGTGGTAACAATCCGGTCCAGTCTGCCCATGCGTGATGCCATTACTGACAACTTGACTCTTCCACTCGTACATTAGTCGCCTCTTACGACACCATCAGTACCAGGGTGATCCTATTCTAAGCCGGAATCACACGGCTAAGCTTCAGGAAGACCTGAAATAGAAGATCATTACTTGAAATGGATTACAAAATTAAAATTTGTTTTAAAATCGCTTGAGCGACATTTTAACTTCAATATTTTAACTTGGCATTTTGTTGAACGTGTCAACTTGTCACGCTACCAACATTATATATTCACATTAGCCGGTACTGCCAGTATTCACTACAACAATCCGTTGATTGATATCGCGGCCCAAATACACTAAATTGTGTGGAAAAAATTAAAACTGTTTTAATAAGCCCGCGATTTAAATGCGGTTTCAGGTTTTAAATGGATGTCAAATTATATACTTTTTATGTAATGCAACGTATTACTGATTTTACTAATATAGTTTAACTATAAGTAGTATGATGAAACATATACCGATTTTTTTTATTGTAATGTTATAAGTTCACACTGTGTGCAACGAAGCAGGGGAATCAGAGGATACTTCAGAATCTAATTTAATACACTCAGTTTCGTTTCCTCATTTTCACTGAGTGTAACGCTTTGCGTGTTTAGTGACGGAACTACAGCAAAGAAAACGAAAATGTTAAAGATTTTATTTCTTCCAGTGGGGGGGATAGAAACAGCAACCTGTCGCTCTTTAATTGTCGCAGGCTTGTATCACTGCGCGATGATAAGCCTCTGTATTCGCTTTTTCATTATTATTGAATCATTATTAAGAATTGAAGCTTGTCGTGTCGCAAGTGCACAAGAGTGCAATTGAGAACGCGACGGTAGTGGGTTCGACGTTGAATATTACTTTTTTCCTGTTTTTTTTATAGCTTCACGCTGTATCCCACAGGCAGGCAAGGCAGGCAAGGCAGGGTAGGCAGAGGGAACCTGGGAACCTAGTGTTAAGATACTCCGATCTACTTCCATTCCCCACTTTCCGCCGAATTTGAGGCATTGAGTATTGAGTGGCGCTTTGCCTTAATACCAGAGCGAAGAAATGAAACATTAAATATTTAAGTTGAAAAAATTAAATATTTCATTTCATCGACTGGGGATCGAACCCAGAACCTATCGGTTGAACAGTCACACGCTTGTGCCGCTGCGCTACAACAGGCCTTTATTACTAATATACTATTTAAAATGTCAAACTTAGGCGGTTAGTAGAGAACGAAGTGTCTTTACATCACCTTTGTTAGCTTCCTATAGGACTGTCACTACTGGCATGTGTATGAAGCTTAACAATTGAAATGTATAATGACCTGAGTAATGTGTCTCGTACATAACAGGATAGGCAGTTGGATCTGCGGAACCGCCGTTTTTCCGCTTAATAAAGAATACTTTCCTTATTTATTTTCTGGGTCTATCTAGCACGAGTAAGAAAAAACAATATCACTAATATATATGTACTTACAATATATCCATTTCCATACAAAACAATTTTAATGACGAAACCAAAGAAAGCGTCAAGATTTTGCCCAGATACCCCAAAACTATTCGCAGTGTACAAACCCGATATCTAATGTTGCGATATGAATGGAGCAGCCGGGCCGTAATGAAAAACCTTCCAATAACCAAAGAATAATTATGTCGGTCTGTCTTTTGTCCTTTATGACGTGAACCTTTGTTATTATCAATCTTGCTTATATTAGAAATATGAAAGTTTAAGTTTGTAACGTTTAAGCAGATGGTAATTTTATAGAGAGAGAGAGAGAGAGAGAGAGAGAGAGAGAGAGTTTTGTATTCTTATACTATTCTCAGTTCGCTAAATTGAATACGGATATGTCATACTATATGATGTTACTCAAAATTGTTCTTTATAGAATAATGGATTAGAACCTATAACCGTTCGTGTATAAACTTTTTTTTAGTTTCATGCTGTATTCCGCATAAGGCAAGATAGGCAGAAGGAGATTACCAAATTCTCGCTGCCTATCCTACCATATGCAGTGTTAAAACAGTCTGTACCATTTCAGCCAAATATCAGGCATTACGTGCTGAGTGGCGGAAGTAAACGCCGCGCTTTGCCATCTAACCAGAGCGTCAAACGCTTTTGCCCCTGCGCCACGATAGGAGGTCATTCACATCAAACGGCTATAAAATATAATATAACAAATGTTTGGAGATTTTGTATGTTCACTTTGGATTCCAGATTTAGCAGGGACCTCCGCCCAATATTCTAGATATTGAGTATTATATGGCGTAACTCAATATCGCGGTTTGTCTTCTTACCAAAGCTATGAAATGGTCATAGTTCATATCTTCGAATGAGAGTCTAACTAATAACGCGTTAATAGAAAGTATAATCAGATTCTGTGCAACTGTACCACAATGGCCTCTTTTCAATATTATAAATAAAATTTAAAAAATATATCCGTACTTTCAATAATAGTTTAAAGGTACAGACGAATATTTTTTCAATTTAATTTTTACATTCCCCGTTATCGTATGATGTAAACGCTGTTGATATTGTACAAGTTGGTATGCTGCTTTCGAGATAATATTTATATTTAAATTATTTTCTTAATATACGTTACCGTTAAATAAAGTAAATTTACAGTTATGTATATTATGCAAAAAGTGTCCACTTTTAAGAATTCCAGCTTCACCCTGTGTACTGAACCTGGCAGGGTAGCGGAGGGATACTAAGAGTGTTAAGACACTCCATTCTATTCCCCACTCTCCGTCGAATATGATATCTTTCTTGTTGAATGGTGGAACCGGCAACCACGCTTTGTCTTGGTACCAAAGCCAAGAAATGACAATATAAAATATTTCATTTCCTCTACTGGGAATCAAACCTTATAACCTATGGCGTTTGCAGCTGTACGTCACGTATTGAGCTCCTGTGCCGCGACAAGTTTCATTTAAATTATTCTCTATACAAGTAGAGTATTAATGTAAGCCATCTGCTTGGAAGACAGAAGAACCACAAACAAACTTAATAGCTGACGGTTTAATTATATTAAAATGACAAATTTCTCGTTAAACGTATCTTTGATAGCTGTCCTGCATTATATTTATATGGCTTATCTCTAATTTTTTTTCATAAAACGATGAATATAAATGAAAAAAAAACCTATATACATGTATATGTATGTACGTATTTATAATATAGGGGCAACATATTGTCTGAACTCGGAAACGATATTGTTGCTTCGATAATTCAAACAATATCGAAACCGAAAAGAATATAGAATGTTATTTCTAATAAAGACGTGTTATTGTTGTTCTAAAGTTGTTTGTATATATAACATATACATAATATATTACATAGAAACAATATGTATTTTGAATGTGATAAACGCTAAGGTATCATTGTATTTTTATATCACGTACATTATATAATTTTGAAGGCATTAAGTGTTGAACGACGGTACTGAACGCCGCGCTGTACCTCATTATTAGAGCAAGTAAATAAAAATGAATGAATGCTTTTATTATTTTTCATATAAGAATATTTTTTAAAAGACGGAGATAGCACCGAGGACGTGACCGGCACTATAGTGTGAATACTCTCTGGATGAACAGATTGCCAATACGACTACTTTCACCGTTAGTAATCTGGTGCTCACAATATGGTGTATGTCTGTTTTTAGGAATATATGAAAGATAAGCGTATAAGAACATATACAGTAAAAACTAATTTTGTTAATTCAACCAGAATAAACTGAGACCTCGTATGGGGCAGACGCACAGGCTTGTGACTGTACACGCGGCAGTTTCGATACTCACTCGAGGGAAAGAAATATTTTTTAAATGTTCAAATTTCAAGGCAAACCTTGGCGTTAAGTTCCGCCACTCAACAAATAATGCCTCAAATTCAGCGGAAATATATAATATATACAGCGTTAAAACAAGGTGAAGCTGCCAACCAGCTTATAAAAACATAAGCTAGAGAATTTAACGTAGTGAAGTCAACATGAATAATTTGTCAATAAATCGTTCGTCCAATTCGATAAACCGCAAAAACTCGCTCGAGGATCTTTTTGAACCATTCAATAGGTACACAACTTTACACCTGCATTTTAGTAAATAAAAATTATATATATATATATATATATATATATATATATATATATATATATATATATATATATATATATATATATATATATATATATATATATATATATATATATATATATATATATATATAT
>DWMZ01000209.1:0-29282 GCA_018249855.1 Eueides tales michaeli
TGTTTTTTTTTGTTTTTGTGCGGGGGGGGGGGGGGGGGGGGGGGGGGGAGTTGACGAGCGAGCGTGTGGCGCAGCCCCCTTAATATTTGACTATATGCTCCGACGATGATATATTATTCGTAGTCATTGTTTTATTAATTAATATGAAAAATCTCTCTCTCTAAATCTAACTTTCTTAGCTTCACACAGAAAAACGCTTTGCTTCACAGAGTATCCGGAACATGGCAGGATAAGCAGAAGGAGCTTGGGAGCCTAGGGTTAAGACACTCCGTTCCGTTTCCTACTTTCCGCCGAATTTGAAACATTGCGTGTTGAGTGGCGGAAGTCAACACCGAGCTTTACCTTACATTTTATAAATTATATTATATAAAATGTTATAATTACATCAATTTAGGGAACACTGAGTAAAATATATCACAATAAAGAGAATAAAACAAAACGAATATAGTTAAAGCAACTTTATGAATAAATAAAATAATTAGTTACGAAAAGTATATACATACATAAATGTATTCAGGGTCCTATCACAAAGTAATCTCCATGTTTTGGCGACGTACCAAAATTGCATTAAAACTACTAAAATGTTTTATTCAAAATTCCGCCCTGAACTGATGTAGCTAACGTTGTTAAGTGCCTTACGCAAGATGTTCATGTTGGTTGTGTCATGTTAGAACGGATACGAGAGAAGAGAGACCCGTTGTAGTACGATGTGATAGCATCTGACTGTTAAGGCGATGGTTTTGGAGTCTAATCTTTATGGGCAATGATTTTCATTTTCCCGTCCTGAAAGACAAAAGACGACGCCGAGCTCCACCACTTAATATGTAATTTCCCGAGACAATATCCCGAAAGTTACAGGAAAAGTTCCCATTTTTCGCAGTTTGTTAATAGTAGGTTCCCTTAACTTACCTTTGAGCTATATGCAGGATGTAGTGTGAAACTAAAATAAATAGCAGCTATAGCCCAATGTTACATAAATTTATATATGAGAATAAATTTTCACATGTTTCAATTGTCACATTTTCAATCTATGTATGTAAAAGCGAAAAGTCACTCACTCAGCATTAAATATAAAAAAAATACAGGTAAATACTAGTAATCAAATTTAACATAGGTAATCCTAAATTTAAAAATAAATGTGGAATAACACTTTAAAAATAGTAAAAATATATAATAAATAGCGTTCTCTCACACCAAACGATAATTCTAACGCATTGTCTTTGGCTAGCTATTTGTAAAAAATATCCCTACAGAAATGCTAACAACATAAATAAGTTGTAACAAGCGTATGAGACGCGCTTGGACGACTTCCAAGAGGTGCGGGTTCATGTCCTGCTTCTTTCGAATTTTTATACGTTTTTAAATTTAGTATTTTCTTTCCTAAGTGTGGAATAACACTAAAAATATTTAACATAGGTATTTTATTTAGTATGTACGTATTATCTAAGACCTCAAAGGGTGTACTTTTTGGATTTAGAGTTTAATTTGTTACTACAAGTGTTGGGAATCTCAAATTTTACATAATGATTCTTTTTAAAGTTTTTAAAATTTTTTGAAGCAGTTAGTTAAATTATCGAGTACAAGCAAAAAAAACTATTTCACTTTATAACAATAATACGGGTGGCTGCTGGTGTCTTATATAATGTACTATTGGTATGTGTGAAAATGCTAATGTTTTTTTTTCCACTTTAAGTAAACGTACAGGTAGAACCCAATAGAACGCGTCTCCGTTCTCTTTTTAAAAAATGGTTCTTGTTGGTTGGCGGAACTGAACACCGGTTTGTTATAATGATATTAATTTGAATTAAAAGTTCTGTAAAAAATTTAACTTAAATGTAGTATTGTTATAACTAACCTTTTTTCAATAGAAGAGTCTTACACATGTTCTTACATACGGATACGTTAACGGATCACCAAACTTAAATATTATCAATTTTAAATAAAATTAAACTACAATCGCAAAATATTTTATAAAGTAGCGAAATATTTTAAGCATTCTTATAATTTTATATAAATTTGATTTTAATATAAATTGTAAATTATTTAAGAATTGGAAAATTTTCGTAGCTCGCACGCTCTATATAAATAATACTGTAAACTCCGTGTAATACTTTAATTTTATACTTCGTAAAACTCTCTCTCTCTTCTCACTCAGAAACTAACTACTTTATATAAGTCTTTTCAATTCACATTTTTTATTTAGTTTTTTAGCTTCACTCTGTATCACACACATAGAGGGATAGACAGAGGGTACTTGGAAACATAGTGTTACGACACTTCGTTCTCATTAGTTTCCGTTCCCCACTTTCTGCGAAACTGATGCTTTTATAACAACGCCTTTTGCATCGTTACCAGACTACGTGTTGAGTGGCGAAACTCAACGCCACGCATTGTTTATTAGAGCGGGGAAAGTGAAAAATTTATTTTAAAAAATATCAGACAATCATTGTATCACTATCACTGAATAACGTAAATATATATGTATGTAACTTATCATTCATCTGCAAATAAGTATGAAACCTTAAAAAATCTACACAACCATCGCTGGCAAAAGTATTTCAAATAATATTTTAAGCCATTAATCAGTTAGCTCCTATTGCAATATGTATGTATAATAAAACTGACTTTACTTCTAGAAGATCTTACAACGTAGAAAATTATTAAAGAAATTATTTTATTGCTTGTATCGCCGGGAAACACACGTGTGACTATAAATGCGACAATTTTGGATTCAATTTCCTCTCGGGGATTTTTTTTATTTCCTCGTAGTGTTAATAAGACAAAGGGCAGTGTTGAGTTTCACTACTCAACGAGGAATTTCATTTGATTCGCTCTCATACAAAAACGCGGCGTTGAATTCCGTAATTAAATCGACGGAAAATAAGGACAATGAGGAAACTTAATGGATACGAAATGTCCAGGTTCCCAGGTTCCATCTGCCTATTTGCTATAAAATATATAGGCATATTTGTTTCCTATAAATAAAGGTAACAGTAATACATACCCATTATTTAACGAATATCACAAATAAATGTTTTAAGAAACTTTTAACCAATTACGTTATATAAAACGTCCACCCTCCACAGGGGTTGGAACACGACTGAAGCAATAAGGGTAGTTTCTATACAAAACAATATTATTTATTGAAGCCACGTAGTCGAGTGTCAATAGAAATATTCATTAGTTATTTATTAAATCTTTTAAGTAGAAAAAAGAAGTCAAAGTAATTTCAATATTTTTTTAGCTACACGCTGTTAAGGAAGAGGTAACTTAACTTGGGAACCTGATGTTAAGATACTCTGTTCCCATTAGGGTATTTCCGTTCCTCACTTTCTACCGAATTTGAGGTTTTACCTTAAAGATATTATAAGCTGGTTGTTACCAAAGCGAAGAAAATTAAAATATCAAATATTTTATTTTCTCCAGTGAGGATCGACTTCACAATCTGTTATACGAGTACTAATAGTCATACGGCTTGCCCGTGGGTCCGACAGACCTTTTTAATAAAATTAGTTTGTAAATTCAAAAATAAATAAATACAATTAAACTTACAACAGAAGAAACTTCATGTAAGATATATGTGAATTCTTTTACAAAATTAATAATTATGCAACTAAATGTATGGGAAATAGTAGGATGATGAAACTATCAGAATATGCATCAGTATGTTGAATTGTGATACAATATTACTGAATAAGTACTATACTTTTCCAAATGAATAACCTTTCTTCGAAGACAGTTTGATAGCGGCTGACTGTGAGTGTGATAATAGTGGGATCAATTCCTACTTTGAGTATCTTTTCTCAGTTGAGAACATAATAAGACATTTTATGATAAAATATTTGACTCTTGATTCCGTGTAAAGCTTATAATTTATAAGCGTTATTTTCATTTCTTCGCTTTGCAAACACGTCGAAATGCTTAGTTGAGTTCCGGCACTTAATAAGCAATGCCTCAAATTTGACGAAATTTGGAGAACAGAGTGAATTGTCTTAACAATAGGTTTCTAAGTTACCTTTGCCTTTTCTGTAACATGCGGAATTCAGCGTAAAGCTGAAATAATAAACCATTTTGGAAATTTATTTTTCAACGTCACTTGCTGAAATAAACGGTTGAGGTATGTCCATCAATTATCATTGAGTTTTCCACTTTAACTATATTGCAATATTGCGTAGAGAGAGCATTACCTCCAATTTAATGTTATAATATATCGACAATGGTAACAAAAGTGTACAACTGTGGTAAAGATATTATTATAAAAAGACTATATATAGAAGCAGAGAAAAAAAGGCTCAGGGACACGTGAAGAGCGGAAGACGTGGTAATAATTTCATGAACTGCGTCGTGGTACAGCGGCGCACTGTACGACTGACTGCAAGTTTGATTCTTACTTGGGGTAACTAATTCTTTTCCATTGTCTAGCAATTTATACGATTATATGTAAATATATATTTTAGTGTTTAGGTAGATTAAAACATACAAAATTTCATACTTAATATAATTAAGAAAAATCGTATTATTTTCAACTTACCACTATCGTACTAGTGGCCCGCCCGCGGCTTCATCCGCTTAAATTACACTACTTTATTTACTAATCTCAATTACTTTCTTGTTCTCATAACGTTATCACGTTATCAGTTTTAAGGCATTAATATAAATAAACGTCACCTCTAAGATTTTTTTCAATATATCTTTCATGCCCAGACAGTGTTCAGTTACATATTTGTTATAAGTATAGATGTTGGGATAAACAAAGTAAAGTAGAGTTGTAGCAGAATCAAAAAGGTGCAATAAATAGTTAGTGATCCCATTCTACGTGACAATCGTGAAATATACTGAGCTTAACTGCCACGCTTAATAAACAGATGCAAAGTGAAATATTGAGATTCGATACCATATTTGTAATATTTTTTTTATATTTGTGGTATTAGCATTAAAATTTTACTCGTATCATCGTGAGTTTAAATATTAATGAAGGATTGCTTATTTTATTTAGCTACCACAAATGTGAGGCGCATATTGTCACTGTAAGTAGGACATCACTCTAGTAACTAAATTTTGATTATATTTAGATTATGAGGCCTGTCATAGCGCAGCGGCACAAGTATGTGACTGTAAACGCAACAGGTTATGGGTTCGATCGCCGCTCGAAGAAATAAAGTATTTAATATTTTAAATTTAAATATTTATTGTTATTGTTCTTCTGGAAACAAGGCAAAGCGCGGCGTTGAGTTCCACTCCTCAACACGCTTGTTGTCTGAAATTTGGCGGAAAGCGAGAAACGTAACCGTTTCTTAACACTAGACTCCCTTTGTCTACCCTTCCATTGGCAGGATACAGCGTGAAGCTTGTTTTGTTTTCATAAATATATAATTATTCTTCTATGACACAATTGGTACACCGGTTGTAAGTACGGAATTTAACATAAAATTAATTACGTGGCGAGTCTCGACTGGAGTTTGAATGTACAACTTGGCTTGTTTACAGTCGCACGCTTATACCAGATAAGCCCCGGTAAGAGAATTATATTATACTAAAATCTCCATACCTACCTTTTTATATAGAAGAAGTGCGTTAAGTTAATAAAAGGAAACTAAAGTAAGTATAAGATGTGTTTTTCAAAATGAATTTCAGATAATATCTCGGTAATTTTTCTTCAAATTAATAACCAAATAATATTTCGGTGACGACAATCGAAACATTCATTCAATAAGTTTATGTCCTTTTTACTTTTGCTTTACTATCACATAGTAGTATATTTAGTTTATTATTCTTACCATGTTACAGTGTGGTCAGCATAAAGTGGTAAGGTTGTCCAATATTACATTTATACGTAAAGAGGAGGTATAAATAAAGTGCCTTGCAGATAAATATACATTAGATGAGATCTCTGAGAGATTATAGAGTAATGCGGTAGGGTCAGACAGGCAAGGTTTTTTTTTATTTTTCACTCCGCCAAGAGTTATCGCGGTGTTAAGTTCCGCTGTTCAAAATACAATGACTCGATATGGAGACGAGAATACAAAATTAAAACATTGTATAAATCCCAGATCATATCCATATACAACCGCAATTGTGCATTGTACTGCAAACTTGTATATATTTTTTTTTCAATTTTTCAGCAGTGATAGACGAAGCCCTACGTTGAGTTTCGTTGCTCAACATTTTTAAAATAAAAACACTTCACCAGAAAAAGGCCATGTTTTAAAAAAAATAACGGAAAGTAGAGAATATAAAACATTGTGTATTGAGTGACAAAACTAAACTCAGTGCTTTATTCTACATACAGTTAAAGGAAATAAAAAAACATTTTAATTTTAACCAAGAGAGGACCGAACCCACAACCGTTACAACTAAACATTGCCCCACTGAGACACGATGGCCTTAATTTACAATATTACTTTCAATCACATTTCAAAGTGTGCTTTTCTATGTATCCAGCACATTACAGGGTAAGTAAAAGGAGTATTTTTTTAATAAGCAAAGATTTTTGTAAAGGTATAAATTTTTCAGTTTTCTTTTTATTCCGCAAATCGGTGATCATAAAACCAAGCATAGAAAATCCTATGGTTTTCATGACTGTTCTTCTAAGTTTACCGAATAATCTGGTGTTAAGTCCACATATTAATAAATTTATTATAATTATATTAATATACGAGGTAATTAATCAATAAAATGTACTGTCAGACGTGGCTCCAGCCACATTAATTGGAAGAGAAATATTAGATACTTAAATTTTATTTTCAGCACCTTTGGCCACTTGTTGCGTGCGTCTATACAAATTGTTACGAGACATTACTTTATTTTAATCATCGATACCATCTCTTAAAAATATAAGAAGATTACGGTGTATTTTAGCTTTAATTATAAATATAAAGTTAAAAAACTTTTCTAAATACGTTTAATTTTCTAGAGGAATTGAAAAATGTTATATATTGTCTAATGAATATTTTTTTATTGTATATAAACGGAATTTCTGAAGTTTAAAGTAAAGATAGATTTTTAACTTTACGTTGCATTTGTTTGTACTGAACATGTTATCAATCCATTCCCCGCTGACTGTTCAGCTTTGTCTTGCTGCCAAAGCAATGAAATATAAAATAATTACCTCGAGCGAGTATCGACCTCACAACGCAGTAGCACTGCATCTAGGCCTTCAAAGTTATTTAAAAATTTTATAAGAAATATAATTTAGAAAAAATATACCGCACCCTTTAGAAAAGTTTGTCCAAGCACTCCAGCCAGTTAAACGAAGAAAGAAAGGAGTTACGATTAAACTCTTAATAGAAATCCTTATAACACCGTCCCCGGAGAATAAATTGGTAATCGCAATATCTCAACTTTTCAGGATAATTAAAATTTGTTTTTTATCAATTACTTGTAATATAATAATGTAAAAAAGGGCCCCTCTAAGGCTTAATTTATTAACATAATAATGTTCATTTAAAAATTACCAACAATGTCAACCAGATACTGGTTATTTAATATTATAGGTTATATATATACGATAATATAATATACGATGATATATTCTATATCCTCGACATGGCAGGGCAGGCAGAAGGAACTTGGGAACCTAGGGTTAAGAAACCCCATTCCATTTCCCACTTTTGAATTTGAGGCATTGCGCTTTGAGTGGCAGTGCTCATCGCCGCGCTTTGCTTAGTAACCATAGTGAATGAAAATATTTTAATATTTCACTTCTTTTTGTGGGGATCGAACATACAACATATCCCTTACAGTCACACGCTTATGCCCCTGCGTCACGACAGGCCTCTAACTTTATCGAATAATAAAAACTCAATCGACTCCAATATATATATTTTTTTAAATATTCAAAGTGTACTCTAGATATAATTCTTGAATATTGGTTAAATTACTTTAGAATCTTTGATGATGCATCGAAGCTATCAAAAGAATGCTACGAGAATAATGCAATATGCTGGATCCTTTTGCTGACTCACTAAACGGCTTATCGGTCTATCTTAACAAATTTAAGTAGATTAATCATATATTGATTGCAATACTGTCTCAGTGAGACCTCTAGTGACTCTAGAATAAACCCGATTTATTCAATTAAATTGGTTTCATTTAAAATAATTGTTATATTTCATAACTTTTGGTACATGCGTCGAACGCATAGAACTCAAATAGGGCGTAACAACAACATCATTGCGTTGGTGAATCCTATGTTTTCTCGGAACGGTGATAAGAAAAGGTAATATTTTGAATTATATTTGAATAAGAAAATATCATTATTTTATAGTTTCATTTACTTAAATATTAAGAAAAATATCCTCTTAGGAAACACTGACTTCTATGATTTAGAAAATTCTGGATACAAGAAAATTAATAAATCGGCTATAGTTAAAACAACTCGAATAAATAAAATAATTAGTTACGAAAAGTATATACATATATAAATATATTCAGGGTTCTATCACAAAGTAATCTCCATGTTTTGGCGACGTACCAAAATTGCATTAAAGCTACTGAAATGTTTTATTCAAAATTCCGCCCTGAACTGATGTAGCTAACGTTGTTAAGTGCCTTACGCAAGATGTTCATGTTGCTTGTGTCATGTTAGAACGGATACGATAGAAGAGAGACCCGTTGTAGCGCGATGTGATAGCATCTGACTGTTAAGGCGATGGTTTTGGAGTCTAATCTTTATGGGCAATGATTTTCATTTTCCCGTCCTGAAAGACAAAAGACGACGCCGAGCTCCACCACTTAATATGTAATATCCCGAGTCAATATCCCGAAAGTTACAGGAAAAGTTCCCATTTTTCGCAGTTTGTCAATAGTAGGTTCCCTTTACTTACCTTTGTGCTATATGCAGGATGTAGTGTGAAACTAAAATAAATAGCAGCTATAGCCCAATGTTACAAAAATGTATATATGAGAATAAATTTTCACATGTTTCAATTGTCACATTTTCAATCTATGTATGTAAAAGCGTAAAGTCACTCACTCACACAGCATTTAATATCAAAAAATACAGGTAAATACTAGTGATCAAATTTAACATAGGTAAAAATACTAAATTTAAAAATAAATGTGGAATAACACTTTAAAAATAGTAAAAATATATAATAAACAGCATTCTCTCATGCCAAACGATAATTCTAACGCACTGTCTTTGGCTAGCTATTTGGAAAAAATCTCCCTACAGAAATGCTAACAACATAAATAAGTTGTAACAAGCGTATAAGAATTTCGACGGAGCTTGGTGAGAAGGATGGCTTAATTAGTCAAAGCGCTTGGACGGCTTCCAAGAGGCGCGGGATCAAGTCCCGCTTCTTTCAATTTTTTATACGTTTTTAAATTTAGTATTTTCTTTTTTAAGTGTGGAATAACACTTTAAAAATAGCAAAAATATTTAACATAGGTACTTTATTTAGGATGTACGTATTATTTAAGACGAGATTTTTCGATATTCAATCTCAAGGGGTGTACTTTTCGGGTTTATAGTTTAATTTGTTACTACAAGTGTTGGGAATCTCAAATTTTACATAATGATTCTTTTTAAAGTTTTTCAAATTTTTTGAAGCAGTTAGTTAGATTATCGAGTACAAGCAAAAAAACTATTTCACTTTATAGCAATAATACGGGTGGCTGCTGGTGTCTTATATAATGTATTGTTGGTGTGTGTGAAAATGCGAATGTTTTTTTTCCACTTTAAGTAAACGTACAGGTAGTATATATATATACCCAATAGAACGCGTCTCCGTTCTCTTTTTTAAAAATTGTTCTTTTTGGTTGGCGGAACTCAACACCGGTTTGTTATAATGATATTAATTTGAATTAAAAGTTCTATAGAAATTTTAACTTAAATGTAGTATTGTTATAACTAACTTTTTTCAATAAAATAGTCTTACACACGTTCTTACGTACGGATACGTTAACAGATCACCAAACTTAAATATTATCAATTTTAAATAAAATTAAACTTCAATCGCAAAATATTTTATAAAGTAGCGAAATATTTTAAGCATTCTTATAATTTTATATAAATTTGATTTTAATATAAATTGTAAATTATTTACGAATTGGAAAATTTTCGTAGCTCGCACGCTCTATATAAATAATTCTGTAAACATCGTGTAATACTTTAATTTTATACTTCGTGAAACTCTCTCTCTTCCCACTAAGAAACTAACTACTTTATATAAGTCTTTTCAATTCACCATCACAATTTCGTATTTATTTTATTTAGTTTTTTAGCTTCACTCTGTATCACACACATAGAGAGATAGACAGAGGGTACTTGGAAACATAGTGTTACAACACTTCGTTCTCATTAGTTTCCGTTTCCCCCTTTCTGCTGAATAATACGTGTTGAGTGGCAAAACTCAACGCCACGCATTATTTATTAAAGGGGGGAAAGTGAAAAATTTATTTAAAAAAATATCAGACAATCATGGTATCACTACCACTGAATAACGTAAATATATATGTATGTAACTTATCATTCATCTGCAAATAAGTATGAAACCTTAAAAAATCTACACAACCATCGCTGTCAAAAGTATTTCAAATAATATTTTAAGCCATTAATCAGTTAGCTCCTATTGCAATATGTATGTATAATAAAACTGACTTTACTTCTAGAAGATCTTATAACGTAGAAAATTATTAAAGAAATTATTTTATTGCTTGTATCGCCGGGAAACAAACGTGTGACTATAAATGCGACAATTTTGGGTCCAATTTCCTCTTGGGGATTTGTTTTATTTCCTCATAGTGTTAATAACAAATAACAAAGGGCAGTGTTGAGTTTCACTACTCAACGAGGAATTTCATTTGATTCGCTCTCATACACAAACGCGGCGTTGAATTCCGTAATTAAATTGATGGAAAATAGGGGTCATAAGGATCTTAATGGAAACGAAAAGTCTAGGTTCCCAGGTTCCATCTGCCTATTTGCTAAAAAAATATATAGGCATATTTGTTTACTATAAACTAAATAAAGGTAACGGTAATACATACCCATTATTTAACGAATTTCACAAATAAATGTTTTAAGAAACTTTTAACCAATTACGTTATATAAAACGTCCACCCTCCACAGGGGTTGGAACACGACTGAAGCAATAAGGGTAGTTTCTGTACAAAACAATATTATTTATCGAAGACACGTAGTCGAGTGTCAATAGAAATATTCATTAGTTATTTATTAAATCTTTTAAGTAGAAAAAAGAAGTCAAAGTAATTTCAATATTTTTTTAGCTTCACGCTGTTAAGGAAGAGGTAACTTAACTTGGGAACCTGATGTTAAGATACTCTATTCCCATTAGGGTATTTCCGTTCCCCACTTTCTACCGAATTTGAGGTTTTACCTTAAAGATATTATAAGCTGGTTGTTACCAAAGCGAAGAAAATTAAAATATAAAATATTTTATTTTCTCCAGTGAGGATCGACTTCACAATTTGTTTACGAGTTGTTCTTTAGTGTTTTGTTATCATGTATATATATATATATATATATATATATATATATATATATATATATATATACATGATAACAAAACACTAAAGAGCAACTTTCAAGTTTTTTTCTGTCCATTTGTCTAAATTTATCACTCATTTTTGCTGAAAGATAGATAGATATATTTGAAGATCAACAATTACGCTACTTTAAACGAGAATTACAGTGATGTCGTACTGACAGCCACATCCTTGTTATACCAGGCCACGATGATCTCGTCGTCAAAAGTTACGACATCTTGAGAGTTGAGTAATTTGATTTTGATGAAATGATTATTCACTTATAATTTTTTGATAAACTAAGATTTTTGTAAAAGTATAAATTTTTCAGTTTTCTTTTTATTCCGCAAATCGTTGATCATAAAAGGAAGCATAGAAAAACTAGCCTGCGATAAGACTATGGTTTTCACGTCTGTTCTTTTAATTTTACCAAATAATCTGATATTAAGTCCACATATAAATAAATTTATTATAATTATATTAATACACGAGGTAATTAATCAATAAAATGTACTGTCAGACGTAGCTCCTGCCACATTAATTGGAAGAGAAATATTAGATACTTAAATTTTATTTTCAGCGCCTTTGGCCACTTGTTGCGTGCGTCTATACAAATTGTTACGAGAGATTACTTTATTTAAACCATCGATACCATCTCTTAAAGAAATAAAAAGATTACGGTGTATTTTAGCATTAATTATAAATATACAGTTAAAAAACTTTTCTAAATACGTTTAATTTTCTAGAGGAATTGAAAAATGTTATATATTGTCTAATGAATATTTTTTTATTGTATATAAACGGAATTTCTAAAGTTTAAAGTAAATATATATTTTTAACTTTACGTTGCATTTGTTTGTACTGAACATGTTATCAGTCCATTCCCCGCTGACTGTTCAGCTTTGTCTTGTTGCCAAAGCAATGAAATATAAAATAATTACCTCGAGCGAGTATCGACCTCACAACGCAGTAGCACTGCATCCAGGCCTTCAAAGTTATTTAAAAATTTTATAAGAAATATAATTTAGAAAAAATATACCGCACCCTTTAGAAAAGTTTGTCCAAGCGCTCCAGCCAGTTAAACGAAGAAAGAAAGGAGTTACGATTAAACTCTTAATAGAAATCCTTATAACACCGTCCCCGGAGAATAAAATGGTAATCGCAATGTCTCAACTTTTCAGGATAATTGAAATTTGTTTTTTACCAATTACTTGTAATATAATAATGTAAAAAAGGGCCCCTCTAAGGCTTAATTTATTAACATAATAATGCTCATTTAAAAATTACCAACAATGTCGACCAGATACTGGTTATTTAATATTGAAGATTATATACTACGACGATGATATAACATACGATGATATATTCTATATAATCGACATGGCAGGGCAGGCAGAAGGAACTTGGGAACCTAGGGTTAAGATATCCCGTTCCATTTTCCACTTTTGAATTTGAGGCATTGCGCTTTGAGTGGCAGAGCTCATCGCCGCGCTTTGCTTTGTAGCCATAGTGAATGAAAATATTTTAATATTTCACTTCTTCTGGTGGGGATCGAACATACACCTATCCCTTACATTCACACGCTTATGCCCCTTGCGCCACGACAGTCCTCTAACTTTATTGAATAATAAAAACTCAATCGACTCCAATATATATATTTTTTTAAATATTCAAAGTGTACCTATTCTAGATATAATTCTTGAATATTGGTTAAATTACTTTAGAATCTTTTATAATGCATCGAAGCTATCAGAAGAATGCTACGGGAATAATGCAATATGCTGGATCTTTTCGCTGACTCACTAAACAGCTTACCGGAGTATCTTAACAAATTTAAGTAGATTAATCATATATTGATTGCAATACTGTCTCAGTCAGACCTCTAGCGACTCTAGAATAAACGCGATTAATTCAATTCAATTGGTTTCATTTAAAATAATTGTTATATTTCATAACTTTTAAATTAATGATTATAATATGAAACACAATAACATATAGGTGCATGCGTCGAACGCATAGAACTAAAATAGGGCGTAACAACAACATCATTGTGTTGGTGAATCCTATGTTTTCTCGGAACGGTGATAAGAAAAGGTAATATTTTGTATTATATTTGAATAATAAAATATCATTATTTTATAGTTTCATTTACTTAAATATTTAGAAAAATATCCTCTTAGGGAACACTGACTTCTATGATTTAGAAAATTTTGGATACAAGAAAATTAATAAATCGGTTATAGTTAAAGCAACTCGAATAAATAAAATAATTAGTTACGAAAAGTATATACATACATAAATGTATTGAGGTTCCTATCATATATCAAAGTAATCTCCATGTTATGGCGACGTACCAAAATTGCATTAAAACTACTAAAATGTTTTATTCAAAATTCCGCCCTGAACTGATGTAGCTAACGTTGTTAAGTGCCTTACGCAAGATGTTCATGTTGCTTGTGTCATGTTAGAACGGATACGAGAGAAGAGAGACCCGTTGTAGTACGATGTGATAGCATCTGACTGTTAAGGCGATGGTTTTGGAGTCTAATCTTTATGGGCAATGATTTTCATTTTCCCGTCCTGAAAGACAAAAGACGACGCCGAGCTCCACCACTTAATATGTAATTTCCCGAGACAATATCCCGAAAGTTACAGGAAATGTTCCCATTTTTCGTAGTTTATTAATAGTAGGTTCCCTTTACTTACCTTTGTGCTATATGCAGGATGTAGTGTGAAACTAAAATAAATAGCAGCTATAGCCCAATGTTACTTTATTACCAACACTGCTAACAATGAATTTCCATGTAAAATGTCAGGTACACAAAAATTTATATATATGACAATAAATTTTCACATGTTTCAATTGTCACATTTTCAATCTATTTATGTAAAAGCGAAAAGTCAGTCACTCACTCAGCATTAAATATCAAAAAATACAGGTAGATACTAGTGATAAAATTTAACATAGGTAAAAATACTAAATTTAAAAATAAATGTGGAATAACACTTTAAAAATAGTAAAAATATATAATAAATAGCATTCTCTCATGCCAAACGATAATTCTAACGAATTGTCTTTGGCTAGCTATTTGTAAAAAATCTCCCTACAGAGATGCTAACAACATAAATAAGTTGTTGTCATAAAAATGGCTTAATTAGTTAGAGCGCTTGCACGGCTTCCAAGAGGCGCGGGTTCAAGTCCTGCTTCTCTTTTCTTTCCTAAATGTGGAATAACACTAAAAATATTTAACACAGGTATTTTATTTAGTATGTACGTATTATCTAAGACCTCAAAGGGTGTACTTTTCGGGTTTATAGTTTAATTTGTTACTACAAGTGTTGGGAATCTCAAATTTTACATAATGATTCTTCTTAAAGTTTTTCAAATTTTTTGAAGCAGTTAGATTATCGAGTACAAGCAAAAAAACTATTTCACTTTATAATAATAATACGGATGGCTGCTGGTGTCTTATATAATGTATTATTGGTGTGTGTGAAAATGCTAATGTTCTTTTTTCAATTAAACGTACAGGTAGGACCTAATAGAACACGTCCCCGTTCTCTTTTTTAAAAATGGTTCTTGTTGGTTGGCGGAACTCAACGCCGGTTTGTTATAATGATATTAATTTGAATTAAAAGTTCTATAAAAATTTTAACTTAAATGTAGTATCGTTATAACTAACTTTTTTCAATAGAAGAGTCTTACACACGTTCTTACGTACGGATACGTTAACGGATCATCAAACTTAAATATTATCAATTTTAAATAAAATTAAACTTCAATCGCAAAATATTTTATAAAGTAGCGAAATATTTTAAGCATTCTTATAATTTTATATGAAATTGATTTTAATATAAATTGTAAATTATTTAAGAATTGGAAAATTTTCGTAGCTCGCACTCTCTATATAAATAATTCTGTAAACATCATGTAATACTTTAATTTTATACTTCGTAAAACTCTCTCTCTCTTCTCACTCAGAAACTAACTACTTTATATAAGTCTTTTCAATTCACCATCACAATTTCGTATTTATTTTATTTAGTTTTTTAGCTTCACTCTGTATTACACACATAGAGAGATAGACAGAGGGTACTTGGAAACATAGTGTTACGACACTTCGTTCTCATTAGTTTCCGTTCCCCACTTTCTGCTGAACTGGTGCTTTTATAACGACGCCTTTTGTCTCGTTACCATAATACGTGTTGAGTGGCAAAACTCAACGCCACGCATTATTTATTAAAGGGGGGAAAGTGAAAAATTTATTTAAAAAAATATCAGACAATCATGGTATCACTACCACAAAATAACGTAAGTATATACATATAATATACCTTATCATTCATCTGCAAATAAGTAAGAAACCAATCATCACCTGTCAAAAGTATTTCAAACGATATTTTAAGTCATTAATCAGTCAGCTCCTATTGCAATATGTATGTATAATAAAACTGACTTTACTTCTAGAAGATCTTATAACGTAGAAAATTATTAAAGAAATTATTTTATTGCTTGTATCGCCGGGAAACAAATGTGTGACTATAAATGCGACAATTTTGGATTCAATTTCCTCTCGGGGATTTTTTTTATTTCCTCGTAGTGTTAATAAGACAAAGGGCAGTGTTGAGTTTCACTACTCAACGAGTAATTTCATTTGATTCGCTCTCATACACAAACGCGGCGTTGAATTCCGTAATTAAATCGATGGAAAATAGGGGTCATAAGGATCTTAATGGAAACGAAAAGTCTAGGTTCCCAGGTTCCATCTGCCTATTTGCTAAAAAAATATATAGGCATATTTGTTTACTATAAACTAAATAAAGGTAACGGTAATACATACCCATTATTTAACGAATTTCACAAATAAATGTTTTAAGAAACTTTTAACCAATTACGTTATATAAAACGTCCACCCTCCACAGGGGTTGGAACACGACTGAAGCAATAAGGGTAGTTTCTGTACAAAACCATATTATTTATCGAAGACACGTAGTCGAGTGTCAATAGAAATATTCATTAGTTATTTATTAAATCTTTTAAGTAGAAAAAAGAAGTAAAAGTAATTTGAATATTTTTTTTAGCTTCACGCTGTTAAGGAATAGGTAACTTGGGAACTTGGTGTTAAGATACACTGTTCCCATAAGGGTATTTCCGTTCCCCACTTTCTACCGAATTTGAGGTTTTACCTTAAATATATTATAAAGTGGTTGTTACCAAAGCGAAGAAATTATAATATTAAATATTTTATTTTCTCCAGTGAGGACCGACTTCACCCCTGGGTCCGACAGACCTTATTAATAAAATTAGTTTGAAAATTCAAAAATAAATAAATACAATTAAACTTACAACAGAAGAAACTTCATGTAAGATATATGTGAATTCTTTTACAAAATTAATAATTATGCAACTAAATGTATGGGAAATACTAGGATGATGAAACTATCAGAATATGCATCAGTATATTGAATTGTGATACAATATTACTGAATAGGTAGTATACTTTTCCAAATGAATAAGCTTTTTTCGAAGGCAGTGTGATATCGGCTGGCTGTGAGAGTCATAGTAGTGGGATCAATTCCTACTTTGAGTATCTTTTCTCTTGTTTAAGCTTTCCACCACACGGAAAAAGACCTGGGAACATAGAGCTAAGACACTCCGTACTCATACTCGGGACACTTTTGTTCTCCACTTATTGCTGTATTCGATAATAATTTTTATAGTCTCAGTACATAAGAGATTTTATGATAAAATATTTGACTCTTGATTCCATGTAAAGCTTATAATTTATAAGCGTTATTTTCATTTCTTCGCTTTGCAAACACGTCGAAATGCTTAGTTGAGTTCCGGCACATAATAAGCAATGCCTCAAATTTTACGAAATTTGGAGAACAGAGCGACTTATCTTAACAATAGGTTTCTAAGTTACCTTTGCCTTCTCTGTAACACGCGGGATTCATCGTGAAGGTGAAAATATAAACCATTTTGGAAAATTATTTTTTAACGTCACTTAGTGAATAAAATCGTTTGAGGTATGTCCATCAGTTATCCATGAGCTTTCCACTTTAACTATATTGCAATATTGCGTAGAGAGAGCATTACCTCCAATTTAATGTTATAATATATCGACAATGGTAACAAAAGTGTAAAACTGTGGTGAAGATATTATTAAAGAAAGACTATAAGAAGAGAAAAAAAGGCTCAGGGACACAAATGTGTGATTAGAAACACGATAGGTTGTTCGGGTTCGATTCCGACTCGAGGAAATTGTAATTTTGTATTTTCATTTCCACGTGAAGAGCAGTGAACACTTCCGTTCAGTTAAATATTTATTATAAATATAGATTTTGAGATAAACAAAGTAAAGTAGAGTTGTAGGAGAATTAAAAATGTACAATAAATAGTTAGTGCTCCCATTCTACGTGACAATCGTGAACTATACTGAGCTTAACTGCTTAATAAACAGAAGCAAAGTGAAATATTGAAATTTGATACCATATTTTTAATATTTTTTGTATATTTGTGGTATTTACATTAAAATTTTACTTATAGTCCAGAGTTTAAATATTAATGAAGGATTGCTTATTATATTATATTGTCACTGTAAGTAGGACATCTGTAGGGATACTTATATCCTCGCTCTAGTTACTAAATTATGATTATATATAGATAATGAGGCCTGTCATGGCGCAGTGGCACAAGTATGTGACTGTAAACGTGCAAGGTTATGGGTTCGATCGCCACTCGAACAAATAAAGTAGTTAGTATTTTCAATTTAAATATTTCATGTTTTCTTTTATTAGCTCTATAACAAGGCAAAGCGGCGCTGAGTTCCAACTCTCAACACGCAATATCGACGATAAGTGGGGAACGGAACAGAGTGACTTAACACTAAACTCCTTATGCCTACCTTTCTGTTTGCAAGATGTACCCTGCAAATAGAAAGGTTTTAACACTACAGTGTGAAGCTTTTTTGGTTTTCATAAAAATATTTAACATATATAAATAAATATTTAACATATATAAGCCCCGGTAACAGAATTATATTATACTAAATTCTCTTTCCTCCTCTTTATATAGAAGAGATGCTTTAAGTTAATAAAAGGAAACAAAAGTATGTACTCGTAAGATGTGTTTTTCAAATCAATCTCAAATAATATCTTAGTTAATTTTTCTTCAAATGAATAACCAAATAATATATCGGAGACGACAATCAGAACATTCATTCAATATTTATATGGCCTTTCGACTTTTACTTTACTATCACATAGTATAATATGAGTAGATAGTCTATTATTCTTACCATGTTACAGTGTGGTCAGCATAAAGTGGTAAGGTTGTCCAATATTACATTTATACGTAAAGACGAGGTATATATAAAATGTCTTGCAGATAAATATACATTAGATGAGATCTCTGAGAGATTATAGAGTAATGCGGTAGGGTCAGACAGGCAAGGTTTTTTTTATTTTTCACTCCGCCAAGAGTTATCGCGGTGTTAAGTTTCGCTGTTGAAAATACAATGACTCGATATGGAGACGAGCATACAAAATTAAAACATTGTATAAATCCCAGATCATATCCATATACAACCGCAATTGTGCATTGTAACTGCAATTGTACATTGGGTCCCATTTTAAGGGAAAACTTGTATATTTTTTTTTCAATTTTTCAGCAGTGATAGACGAAGCCCTACGTTGAGTTCCGTTGCTCAACATTTTTAAAATAAAAACACTTCAACAGAAAAAGGCCAGATTTTAAAAAAAATAACGGAAAGTAGAGAATATAAAACATTGTGTATTGAGTGACAAAACTAAACTCAGTGCTTTATTCTACATACAGTTAAAGGAAATAAAAAAACTTTTAACCAAAGGAGGACCGAACCGACAACCGTTACAACTAGACATTGCCCCACTGAGACACGATAGCCTTAATTTACAATATTACTTTCAATCACATTTCAAAGTGTGCTTTACTATGTACCCAGCACATTACAGGGTAAAGCAAAAGGAACCTGGGAACCTAGTGTTAAAATACTCTTAATATATTCTATTCTAAATATTATTTAGTAACTTTGGATAACTTTAAAGGTGTGTTTGTTATTTCAAATGCCATGTATAATATATACATGATAACAAAACACTAAAGAACAACTTTAAAATTTTTTTCTGTCCATTTGTTTAAATTTATCACTCATTTTCGCTGAAAGATAGATATATTTGTAAATCAACAATAAGGCTACTTTAAACGAGAATTACAATGATGTCGTACTGACAGCCACATCCTTGTTATACCAGGCCACGATGATCTCATCGTCAAAAGTTACGAGGTCTTGAGGGTTGAGTAATTTGATTTTGATCAAATGATTATTCGCTTATAATTTTTTGATAAACTAAGATTTTTGTAAAAGTATAAATTTTTCAGTATTCTCTTTATTCCGCAAATCGTTGATCATAAAAGGAAGCATAGAAAATCTAACCTGCGATAAGACTACGGTTTTCACGTCTGTTCTTTTAATTTTACCGAATAATCTGATATTAAGTCCACATATAAATAAATTTATTGTAATTATATTAATACACGAGGTAATTAATCAATAAAATGTACTGTCAGACGTGGCTCCAGCCATATTAATTGGAAGAGAAATATTAGATACTTAAATTTTATTTTCAGCGCCTTTGACCACTTGTTGCGTGCGTCTATACAAATTGTTACGAGAGATTACTTTATTTAAACCATCGATACCATCTCTTAAAAATATAAAAAGATTACGGTGTATTTTAGCATTAATTATAAATGTAAAGTAAAAAATTTTTTCTAAATACGTTTAATTTTCTAGAGGAATTGAAAAATGTTCTATATTGTCTAATGAATATTTTTTTATTGTATATAAACGGGTAATTTCTGAAGTTTAAAGTAAAGATACATTTTTAACTTTACGTTGCATTTGTTTGTACTGAACATGTTATCAGTCCATTCCACGCTGACTGTTCAGCTTTGTCTTGTTGCCAAAGCAATGAAATACAAAATAATTACCTTAAGCGAGTATCGGTTCACAACGCAGTAGCACTGCATCCAGGCCTTCAAAGTTATTTAAAAATTTTATAAGAAATATAATTTAGAAAAAATATACCGCACCCTTTAGAAAAGTTTGTCCAGGCGCTTCAGCCAGTTAAACGAAGAAAGAAAGGAGTTACGATTAAACTCTTAATATAAATCCTTATAACACCGTCCCCGGAGAATAAAATGGTAATCGCAATGTCTCAACTTTTCAGGATAATTAAAATTTGTTTTTTACCAATTACTTGTAATATAATAATGTAAAAAAGGGCCCCTCTAAGGCTTAATTTATTAACATAATAATGCTCATTTAAAAATTACCAACAATGTCAACCAGATAATGGTTATTTAATATTGAAGGTTATATACTACGACGATGATATAATATACGATAATATATTCTATATAATCGACATGGCAGGGCAGGCAGAAGGAACTTGGGAACCTAGGGTTAAGATACCCGTTCCATTTGCCAATTTTGAATTTGAGGCATTGCGCTTTGAGTGGCAGAGCTCATCGCCGCGCTTTGCTTAGTAACCATAGTGAATGAAAATATTTTAATATTTCACTTCTTTTTGTGGGGATCGAACATACAACCTATCCCTTACAGTCACACGCTTATGCCCCTTGCGCCACGACAGGCCTCTAACTCTATCGAATAATAAAAACTCAATCGACTCCAATATATATATTTTTTTAAATGTTCAAAGTGTACCTATTCAAGATAAAATTCTTGAAAATTGGTTAAATTACTTTAGATTTACTTTGATGATGCATCGAAGCTATCAAAAGACTGCTACGAGAATAATGCAATATGCTGGATCTTTTCGCTGACTCACTAAACAGCTTACCGGAGTATCTTAACAAATTTAAGTAGATTAATCATATATTGATTGCAATAAATACTGTTTCAGTCAGACCTCTAGCGACTATAGAATAAACGCGATTTATTCAATTAAATTGTGGTTTCATTTAAAATAATTTTTATATTTCATAACTTTTAAATTAATGATTATAATATGAAAAAAAATTAACGTATAGGTACATGCGTCAAACGCATAGAACTAAAATAAGGCGTAACAACAACATCATTGCGTTGGTGAATCCTATGTTTTCTCAGAACGGTGATAAGAAAAGGTAATATTATGTATTATATTTGAATAATAAAATATCATTGTTTTATAGTTTCAACTTAAATATTGAGATAAATACTCTCTTAGGGAACACTGACTTCTATGATTTAGAAAATTTTGGATACAAGAAAATTAATAAAACGGCTATAGTTAAAGCAACTCGAATAAATAAAATAATTAGTTACGAAAAGCATATACATATATAAATGTATTCAGGGTCCTATCACAAAGTAATCTCCATGTTTTGGCGACGTACCAAAATTGCATTAAAGCTACTAAAATGTTTTATTCAAAATTCCGCCCTGAACTGATGTAGCTAACGTTGTTAAGTGCCTTACGCAAGATGTTCATGTTGCTTGTGTCATGTTAGAACGGATACGATAGAAGAGAGACCCGTTGTAGTACGATGTGATAGCATCTGACTGTTAAGGCGATGGTTTTGGATTTGAATTCGTTAAGGAACAATGGTTTTTTTTTATTTTGCTCGTTCTGAAAGACGAAACACGGCGTGTTATATCCCGAAAGCTTGAGGAAAAGCCATTCCCATTTCTCACAGTTTCTTAATATTAGGTTCTAACTCAAATAAATAACAGCTTCAACCCTACGTTACTTTATTGCCAACATTACTAACATATTGAAGTTCCATATAAAATGTCACGTTCACGAGGTATATAAAATTGACATATGAGAATAAATTGTCACATGTTTCAATTGTCGAATTTTCAATCTATGTATATATAAGCGAAAAGTCCCTCAGTCACTCATCATTAATCTTTTTAAGTTTTTCTAAATGTTTGAAGAAGTTCCTAGGATTAGTAGTGCCTACGATCAAAAGAACTATTTTACTTCATAATGTTAGTATAAATTTATATTAGTACCACTCCATTATAACCTTAAATATATAATAAAATTGTATTTAAATATTTGAATTGAAATTAAATGCGGTTTTCATAATTGTATTTTATTATAGATACATTTTAAACAACCACTACATGTTAAGAAAAGTTTTATCAAGTTTATATAAAAATAATGACTTATTTATGTTGTCAGCATCCCTGTAGGGAGATTTTTTACACATTTTCGATACCCAAAGACAATTCGTTAGAATAAACGTTTGGCAAGAGAGAATGCTATATATTAAACATTTTTACTATTTTTAAAGTGTTATTCCACACATAGGAAAAAAAAATACTATATTTAAAAACGTATAAAAATTCTGCTTCGTTCAATTTTTTATACGTTTTGAAATTTAATATTTTTTCTTTAAAAATAATGACTGTCACATTTAAATCTGTTAAGCTGTTCTAAAGCATATATACATATATAGCACAAAACAAAAATAATTCAGATTAGTAAATAAATAATTCTGTAATCTCCGCTGGCAAACCCACGAGCGGATGGCTGGTGTCTTATATAGTGTGTCATTCGTGTGTGCGAAAATGCCAATGTTCCTACTTTTAGTTATATGTACAGGTAGAACCAAATAGAACAAGTACCTGTTCTCTTTTTAAAAAATGGTTCTTGTTGGTTGGCGGAACTCAACACCACTTTTTTTATAATAATACTACATTTGAATTAAAAGTTCTATAGAAATATTAATTTAAATGTAATATTGTTATAACAAACTTTTTTTCTATAGAATCGTCTATAAACGTTCTAACGCACAGTTACGTAAACAGATCACCAAATTTAAATATTATCAAATTCAAATAATATTAAACGGCAGTTACAAAATATTTTATAAAGCAGTAAATATTTAAAATCATTTATATAATTTTATACTAAATTGATTTTAGTATACATTGAAAATTATTTAAGGGTTTCGTAGCTTACGCTCTATATAGATAATTCTGTAAACATCGTGTAATACTTTAATTTTATACTTGATAAAATGTTCTCACACAGAAACCAATAACTTTATATAAGTCTTTTCAATTAACCATCACAATTTCGTGTTTATTTTATTTTGTTTTTTAGCTTCACGCTGTATCACGCACATATCAGAATAGACTGAGGGAACTTGGGAACCTAATGTTACGACAATTCGTTCCCAATAGATCGTTCTCTTCGTTCGCATTTTTTGCAGAATTGACACATTTATAACGGCCTTTTGCCTCGTTACCAGACTACGTGTTGAGTGGTGAAACTCAACGCCACGCATTGTTTAGCAGACCTGAGAAAGTGATTTTTTTCTTTAAAATTATCAGACAATCGTGATATCACTATCACTGAATAATGTAAGTATATATGTATATTACTTATTAATCATCTGCAAATAAGTAAGAAAGTTTAAAAAATCTACACAATGCAACACTTTTGACAGGCGATGGTTGAATCCACAACCATTGCCTGTCAAAAGTATTTCAAATTATATTTTAAGCTATAAGTCAGTCAGCTCGTATTGCTATACATATAATAAAACTGACTTTACTTCTAGTAGATCTTTTGATGTAGAAAATTATTAAAGAAAAGCGTGTGACTATAAATGCAATAGTTTTGGGTTCAATTCCCACTCGGGGATTGTTGTTTATTTTCTTGTAGCTACAATAAGATAATTGGCAGTGTTGAGTTTCAATACCCAACGGGGAAATTCGTTTGCTTCGGAAACCCGTTCCGTTAACCGAGTTCCGTTAATTAAATCGATGGAAAGTGGGGAACATAAGGATCTTAAAGGGAACGGAAGTGTCTGGGTTCCCAGGTCCTATCTATCCATTTGCTAAAAAATATATAGGTATATTTGTTTACTACAAACTAAATAAAGGTAAAAGTAATACATACCCATTATTTAACGAATATCACAAATAAATGTTTTAAGAAACTTTTAACCAATTACGTTATATAAAACGGTGGATGTTTCTTCTCCACAGGGGTTGGAACACGACTGAAGCAATAAGGGTAGCTTTAATACAAAACAATATTATTTATCGAAGACACGTAGTCGAGTGTAAATAGAAATATTCATTAGTTATCTACTTAATATCTTAGGTAGCTACCGGTACGGACGGTAGATTAAATTTATTTTTTTAAGCTGAATCCTGTTTGGGGAGAAGAAAGTTAGGAACCTTGTGTTAGGACACACCAGCCGTTTTTGCCCAATTTGGCCCCTGTGCCACGACAGGTCTATTTTTTAATGAAATCAGCTTGTAAATGGAAAAAAGTAAATACAATTATACTTTTATCCAAAGAAATTTTATGGAAGATACAATATTAATTCTTTAAAAAAAGAGTAATTATGATACCCAATTTATTACTAAATGTATGGGAAATATTACGATGGCGAAGCTGTCGGAATCTGCACATATGAGTACTCCTGGGAATGTAAATATATATTAGTTCAGTATTATAGAATTCTGATACTTTGAGTGTGAATTCAAATCTTGAAGAAATGTTAAAGTTTTGTAAATGCATAAGCATTTTCGGAGGCCATGACGGTGAATTGAAGCTTTCCCGCACATAGCAGGGCAAGCGAAAAGAGACTTAGAAGCTTAGAGCTAAGACACTCTGTTCCTATTAGGACATTCACTGAGATGCACTTAACATGCAAGGTCTTGAATTTAACGCAAGTGGAACAGAACGGAGTGTTTTCTAGATGCCCAGGTTCCCGCTGCCTACCCTGTAATGTGCAGGATACAGTGTAAAGTTAAAAAAACAATCGTTTTTGAAAAATTAATACCTAACGTCACATGCTGAAGAAAAACGTACAAACGTTTGACGTTTCATCATTTAGTTTTCCCCTTTAACTATATTGCAATACTGCATATAGACAGCATTTACCCCAATTTAATGTTATAATATTTAATTCTGGTAAGAAAAGTATAAAATTTTGGTGAAGATATTATCATAGAGACCTGTCGTGGCTCAGAGGCCCAAGTTTAAAACGCGCGATTGAAAACGCGATACGTTGTGCGTACGATCGCGACTCGAGGAAATGAAATATTCTATATTTCCATTTTCTTATGAAAAGCGGAATACGTGTTTATAATTCTTTTATTTTTATTTATTTGTTTTAGGTTGATGCCGTCTTGGTGAATTGACACACTGTATGATGGACTGTGGGTTTGATTTTAACTCGGGAAAATTATTTATTTTCAGTTTTCTAGCCATTTATGTACCTATGTAAAAATATATTGAAAAGATTGAAAAATACAAGGTTATGTTACAAAACAATTTATTACATACTAGCGATCTGCCCGCGGCTTCGCCTGCTAGAATCACACTACTTTATTTCCTTATTTAAAATATTTTCATATTTAATTTTAAAACAATATCTGTACTTTGAAAACTAAAATTTCAGCCAAATTATTTGAAAATATGGCAATTTTTCCGAACTAAATATTTAAAATTGACATAATTTATTAAGTGATTTAAATAAAACAAGCAGTAAATGTTAAGGGAAAGTTTCTAAAATATAAAATGAAAACTGCATTTAAATCTGGCTGGTTTCGGAGATTAGTACGTACAAACACACAGACAATACACAAACAAACAAAAATATTAAAAATCACTATTTTGGGCAATATTTCATTAATGAATTTCCCCAAAAAGATTTCCTTAAATATATATTCCATGTACAGATGTTGGGAGAATAGATGTTAAGATAAAGTAAAGTAGAGTTATAGCTGAATTAAAAATGTACAATAAACAGTTCGTGCTCCCATTCTACGTGACAATCGTGAAAATATACTGAGCTTAACTATCACGCTTGATAAACAGAAGCAAAGTGAAATATTGTGATTTGATACCATATTTGTAATATATTTTTTTATATTTATGGTATTAACGTTAAAACTTTACTTATGGTCGTGAGTTTAAATATTAATGAAGGATTGCTTATATTATCTACCACAAATGTGAGGCTGGATAACACGTTTTGAGGCTCTGTGGGGATACTTATATCCTCGCTCCAGGAACTAAATTATGATTGTCTTTAGATTATGAGACCCGTCATGGTGTAGCGGCACAAGTATGTGACTGTAAACGTGGCAGGATATAGGTTCGATCGCCGCTAGAAGAATTAAATTATACTAAATTCTGCTTACCTACCGTTTTATATAGAAGAAATGTGTTAAGTTAATAAAAGGAAACTAAAGTAAGTATAAGATGTGTTTTTCAAAATGAATTTCATATAATATCTCGGTAATTTTTCTTCAAATTAATAACCAAATAAAATTTCGAAGACGTAAATCAGAACATTCATTCAATATTTATATGGCCTTTCGACTTTTACTTTACTCACATAGTATAATATGAGTAGATACTCGTAGTTTATTATTCTTACAATGTTTCAGTGTGGTCAGCATAAAACGGTTAGATTGTCCCATATATGTAATATGGGATACATTTTAAGAGAGATTATATATAAGATGTCTATCAAGTACCTACATTAGATGAGATCTGTTATAGCGTAATGCGATATTGTCCGATAACAAACGTCCTGGATTGGATCTCTTTTTTTGGGGAATTAATTATGATCTTAATCTGCTTAGTCAGCTTTCCACTCTGGCAAGACTAATCGCGGTGTTTTTTTCGCTCTAGTGACTAGGCAAATTGCGGCGTTAAACTTCGCCACTCATCACGCAAAGCCTCTAATTTGGCGGTAAGAAATAAAAGCAAATGAGAATAGAACTCATAACCGTCACTTCACAATTATACATTGCCCCACTGAGCCACGGTGGCCTTAATATATATCGCCATAATTATATTTTTTAATTATATTGTGAAGTGTTATATACATATGTGTACTTTTAGCTTTACTATATTTCCAGCACTTTGCAGCAGATTTTCTGCAGTAGAATAGAGGGAACCTGGGAACCTAACTCTATTTTTCATGAAAAAACTCCAATTTCTATATTATTAAGTAACTTTGGATAGCTTTACCATATTATGCCATTTCCGCTGCCCTAACTTTTCAATTATATACATAAAGTAGCATAGAAATAATGTACAGTATATTTACAAATATGTGAATTTATAGATTAATTTTAGGCAGGCGCACGCATTTTTAATTATTTTATAATCGTATAGAGGTTAAGTAAAGAGGAGAGTTATGCTTTTAACAAACTTTGTTCATACATAGAATTTCAATCATTTTAATTTCAATTGAATATTGAAGCCGTTGCGGAGAAAAGAAATATTTAAAATTTCCATTTCCAATGGCTATGAGTTTTGTCTTTAAACATGCAATGTCTCAATGATTCGGCGACAACTAAGGAATGGAATTATTTTATTTTTATTCATTTCAGTCAGTAATATCGCAAATTTCAGGGTAAGTAGAGGGAACTTGGGAACCTAGTATTAAGACACTTTCTTCAATTACCCATTTGCTGCCGAATATGAGGTATTGCATGTTTAATGGAACTAACCGTACCTAAACGCCGCGTTTTGCTTCGTTGCCAAAGTGAAGATGTAAACACATAAAAAAACAATTTGGAAATAATAAATATTTCATTTCCTCGTGTGTATGATATTAGGTTCTCAGGGTATATCTGCCTATCCTGCCGTGTAACTAAGCATATTGCGTGTAAATAGACGAATGTGTTTCGTTTTTTTTACACGCAATATGCTTAGTTCCTGCACAACATACAGTAAAAAACGTATGTATATATATATATATATATATATATATATATATATATATATATATATATATATATATATATATATATATATATATATATATATATATATATATATATATATTAATTTCCTCAATTGGCATCACTTACTAGTCATTTTCACGGAAATATATATTTTTCAATACTTCGAAAACTAAATTTTATAAATAAATCGGTTTTCGTGTAAACATCCGTCTAAATGTCGTGACTATATATTTATCTTTACGTGTTATACAAAAACTTGAATATGATAAGTAACGTCTTATTTGATGAAAGGCAAATTATTATACTATTATTAATTACATGCATCTACCGCTTATAAAAAGGCACGTGTATTATAATTAATATTATTTAATTTCCTCTGCTAACAAGTCGCGGCGTTAAAATAAGCAAAGCAAACCGCGGCGTTGAGCTCCGCAACTTACACAACTACGTAATGCCTCAGAAAATAGGTGGAGACTCATAACACTAGGGTTCCCAATATCTTACCTATGTGGAATAAAGCATGAAGCTAATAAAAAACAAAAAGGAATAAATGATACCTACACATTGAAAGCTTGACAAGTCAATGTCATATATGTATATATTATATGTACCTTAATTATAATATATGTAAACTGTGTTCTATACAATTATTTTACATCTTGGATCTGAATCTCCTATTCTTGAAAGCAATCAGACTTCCTACTATACCACTACGGTTTTCCAATCGTAATTATTTTCATTGTATTAAACAAAAGTTCTTTTAAAAGGTAATTTAGAAGGTTAAAAGATCTCTTAATACTTTGCAACGATCACTGCTTCTTTTTGTATAACGGGTAGTAATACGACGTCTTTAAATGTTCTGGCGACCATTGACTATTGACCTAGTTCTAAATAATATATATATATATATATATATATATATATATATATATATATATATATATATATAAATATATATATATATATATATATATATATATATATATATATATATATATATAT
>DWMZ01000210.1:0-29167 GCA_018249855.1 Eueides tales michaeli
ACTCCATAATAAAACGTAACAACACTTAACTTTGAACTCAATTAATGACTGCAAAACCATGTTGGAACATACCGTAGGTATATTTTTTAAAGCTTTATTCTGTATCTCGCATATTGGTTAGCTTTGTATACCGCATCTAGTAGGGTAGATAGAGGGAACCTGGGAACCTAGCGTTAAAACACACTATCCTCCCGCTCGGCTCAATTTTCTTAACATTTGAATTTAGAGATTTCAACGCTGCCCTTTGTCTTGTTACTGGCATGGAAATGAACATAATTAATTCTTGCGAATGGGAATTGAATCCACAAACGTCGCTATTGAAGTTAGATACTGTACTGTATTATTCACATAAATATCTTGTTCAATACTAAACGTACTTCATTATTTACACTTCCATAATACTTAAAATATCAAGATACAGTAAATTTCCATGTAGAATTATTAAAGTAAACTAACAATTTTCGCATCGTGATTCTCATGTGCTTACGTATCACCGCAATTAATAACGTCGAAGGCAAATATAGAATACAGCGTACCATAAGGCTGTATTCATAATGGTGAATGATTTTTATGTATATACTACTTTAAATAAAACTGTACATATATTTATATAGTTTCCTGTGTATTGAAGGAACAGGTTTTTTGCTTAAGTGAAAACTAATATTTTAATTTGTTTACCAAATTCCCACTTTATCTTACATATAAATTGTAAGGTAGGCAAAGGCACTTCAAGACATGGCGTGTTGAGTAGCGAAACTCAACATCATACTTCATCTGCCTACCTGCTCACTCGCTCGTTCACTCTCACGAGTAAGAATCGATCCTACAACAATCTCGTTTATGATCAGACGCTGTATCTACCCGACATTGGGCCATTACAGCTATATTAAAAATTGTCAATCAATTATATAATAATACAGTAAGTAAAAAATACATAATAACATAAAATTTACATAAAATTTATTTTTATTTTTTTTTAGCTTCACGCTGTATTTCGCACATGGCAGGTTCGGCAGAGGGAACTTGGGAACCTAGTGCTAAGTCACTCTGTTCCTTTTCCATCCCCCACTTTCCGCCGAATTTGAGGCATTGCGTGTTGCGTGGCGGAACTTAACGCCGGTTTTTGGCTTGTTACCAGAGCAAAGAAATGAAAACGTTTAATATGTAAGTTGAAAGTATTAAATGTTTCATTTTCTCGAGTGGGGATCGAACCCACGACCTGTCGGTTACAGTCACACGTTTGAGCGGCTCTGCCACAAAAAATAAATTTACATTTCACTTAATAAGAATTCACAGCTATCATAGAAGATACAAATTAATGTTTGTGTATTAATATTAAATTAATTAAACAAAATAATAACATGAATTTCATAGATTTTAAAAAAAAATAGAATTTAGTGTAAACTTTAACCTAGATAACCTGAAGACATTTCAGTAAATTCAGTTCAGATAATATAAAATACTGCGCAATGTAGCAAAGTGTCGCAAACAACACTCAAGTTTCATATTTCAAAAGCACAACTTTAAAATGAAAAATAGTTTATGAAATTTTCACTTACCTTTAAAAGTACCTCCGACGTGTAAAAATTAAATTATCGCTAGCAAGAACTTTTTGGGTTTTCGTTATAATGAAAAATTTAACTGTACCTTTAATAAAGGGACAAGTGGGCGACTGTAAACGTGAAAAAATTGAAAGTTCGAACTCTATTAAAAAAAAGAAATATTTAGTACTTTCATTTTATTTCTTTGGTAATGCGCCAAAGCGCGGCGTTATATCCTGTCACTTAACACGCAATGCCTCCAGAATCCAATGAGAAGTGAGAAACGGAAGTGTCGTAATGGGAACGGAGTGTCTTAACACTTTCTTTTCTTCTCTCAGGTTCTCAGGTCCCTTTGGTCATCCTTCTATAAATAGGATACAGTGTGACGCTAAAAAAATACGTAGGTGTAGTTTTTCTGATTTTGAATAGGTTTAGGAAATTTAAATCAGAACTGGACGTTGAATAATTTATCATCATCATTATATATTTAATCTTATTTTATCTTTTTTACCGACTTTTGGGATATCAACTCTCATTGACTATGTATTCTTGGATTCGTTTCACCTACATAGTCAAATGAAAATAATAAAAATTAAGATATGGAAAGAGCCACTTTGTTCTCATTTAAATATTTTCAGCCTAACTCCGGTGTTGAGTGGCAGAACGCAACGCTACTCTTAGTCTCGTTACAAAATCGAGAAGATGTTAAATATTTCATTCCTTTGAGTGGTAATCGAATCCACAAACGTATAGTCACATTCTTGTACGCCTGCGCCTCGACCAGACTTTTTTACCAGAGAAAAAAATGAGAAATTATAATATATTTGCTAGAGCGAAGATCGAATCCATAACGAGTCGCATTTACAGTCACACGCTTGTCCGCTACGACAGGCCTTAATTATAAATAAAAAACACTTTTAGAAAAATATATAAAAAAAAACAATATTTTATCATAAATATTTGTATGAACACGCCCTAAGCTAGTAATCTTAGCAAATTACACTTAACACTAGCAGAAGTGGAGCCGATTATATCTGTACTGTGTAGCGACAAGACAATTTATGTTGAGAAGCTTAGAATCTGCGACTTCACGACGCCTGTTAAGTATATTTACATTAGTACTTTTTAAATGCACTAAATTTGTTAAATTTTATTTAAATGAATATCATTTTGACACGTCTATTTCATACTGTAACCCGCGTAGAGAGTGTAGAAGTACTTTATTTACTTCACCTTGTATTCCAGCGATGCGGGGTGGTGGGGAACCTAAGAACCTACTGTACACTTCGTTCCTATCAATACATTTCTGTTCCCCACTTTCCGCCTTATTTGAGGCATTATAATGATGGAACTCAAAATCCCACTTAAAGATTAGCATCAAACCCACAACTATTTAACCGACGAAAAAGCTGTAGGACGTTCTCAGTTTGTCTCCAAACAATCAATGTTCGAAGCTTGTACCCCTTGAGTCTTCATGTCTCTAAAGTACTAATAAATGAACGCATCTTAAAAAAATCTTAGTTTTATATCATATTCCATTAACAATTAATTTATTCTTTTTAACACCCAATGCAAAAATGGACATGGGATGTTATAAGTTTGATCTGTCTGTCTGTTGTACCATAGCTTCCAATAAAGATTTGGGTTTACTGATTAAAAAGCCTTTTTCACCGTCAATGTTGTAATCAGTCATGCAAATCGAATTAGCAGTTAAAGATCTACAAGCATATCCAAGCTGAGGATGTGATTTTTTGGGTCAGAGGTTTTTTACATTTTAAAACACAATATTTATATCACGCTTGAGCTAAAAATTAAAGAAAAATATCTTTCACTCAGAAATTTCCAGAATTTCTTAAAAATATATAAAACTTGAGAATATTTAACCACGAATGTTTTAACATAGAAGAAATATTAGCACAGCATTCAAGACTGAGGTTAGTAAGCAGCTTCTGTGGGAAGCTCAAACTGTTTAAGCCCCGTTTGTTATTCTTCTCTTACGACTTAAATGAAAACGGCATGCTGTTAGGACTTATGTTTAAAAAAAAACAAATTAAATCTCTTCTTCTTTTAGTACCTAAGGCAGAGGGAACCTAGTGTTAAGATTGTCAAAACATTAAATCAGGATATCCAGAAAAAATATTTGGAAATTTAGAGTTAATAAGACATTGTTCTCATTTCGATATTTCCGTTGCACACTAATCACCGAATTCTGAGGCATTCCGTGTTGAGTAACGTAGTTCAACGTCGTGCCTTGTTTCGTAACTATAATGAAAAAAAAAATGATACAAATTATTTCACTCTGCACATAAATTGGAGCAGAAAAAGCAACTTTTTTTTACCTTCACGATGTATCTCGCACATGGCAGGGCAGGCAGAATTTGGGAATCTAGTGTTAAAACACTCAGTTCCGTTCCCTAGTTTGTTTTGAGTGCCGGACCTCAATGCCACGCTTTGCCTTATTACCATGGCGAAGAAATAAAGATATTAAATATTTATATGGAAACATATTTCATTTGCGTTTACAGTCGAACGCTTGCGTCCCTGCACCACGACAGGTTTCATTTTTTTTTAAATTACAAAACACAACTGAATGTTTTCACTTGGAGGCATTGATGAGGTCAAAGTTCTCAAGCTAAACCACTTTACTTGTATTGCAATTGGACCCAATCCAAATGAAAACGCCATGATTATAGATAGTATAATCCTGACTAGAATAAGTAAACAATTTTTGTTTCCTCAGTATTGAAATACAAATATTAAATTTTCCATTTTCTTACTATGGAAAGACAAAACGCGGCGTTAAGGTCCGCCAATCATCTCAAATTCTAGCTGAGTATGGAGAAAGAAAGATCTTAACACAAGGTTATCCATCAACCTTTTTCATCGACGAAAAATGAGCGTAAAACAAAAATAAAAATCCATAGAAAAGGCTAATTACAAAAGTTTTCCCTAACAAAGTGCACTAATAGAGCCATCAAATACCGATATCGCTTCAAACGATCTCAAGCACATGTAAATGAGGAACGAAAAATAACGTTCCCCGGTACTTTCCAAGTCGTTAGCGAATAAACTACTTTGTTTAATTACAGGCTCATAGCCTATAGGCGTTGAGTGTTCATACAATATTTACTCAGTTAATGCCTTAGTGTTCCAATTAAGAGACTTGAGATCGAATGAAACGTAACACTTATTGCTTATTTGTTGAAGTCAATGAAAATAAAGTGAAAAGTATATTTGATTTTGTATTTACATATTTTATTAACTTCTAGGCTGTTGGCGCAGTGGTACGGTATGTCATATGTGAAAGGGACAGACGTACGTTCGATTTTTAATAGGGGAAATTAATTATTTTTCCTCTTCTCGCTCTGGTATGAATTTTGCAAAATAGTATTTTCTAAAAATTGAGCAGTATTGGGTTTCACCACTCAACACGCAATGCCAATGAAAGTGGGCAAAGGAGCGGAGTGTCTTAACCTTGGGTTTCCAAGTTCCGTCTGCCAACTCGGACATGTTAGGATTACAACGTGAATCTGAAAATTGAGCAGTGCATGGGAAACACAAATTTTTCATTGCCCATTCTGTCACGTGAGAGACATAGCGTGAAGATGAACTCCTCACTGAAGTACGTAGCTTATATAAAATAGACTCTTTCCTTCCAATCTTCAATCTGTCGCGTTTACAGTCGCTTTACGCTACGACAGGCCTCCTAGTTTTCAACTAACAAAATATAAATGATTAGACGCCAAGCGATATGTTGTGGGTTCGATCCCCACTCAAGGTAATCTATTACTTAATATTTCCATTCCTTTGCTCTAGTAACAAGGCTAAACGCGTCGTCGAGTTTCACCGCAAATAATGCCTTAAAATCAGCGGAAATTGAGAAACGGAACGTAGTGTCTTAACACTAGGTTCCCAAGTTCCCTCTGTCAACCCTGCCATGTGCGGGATACAGCGTGAAACAAAAAAATATCACTGTTTTACACTACAATTATAACTTCTACAACTGTACAATATAATGTTTCTTTTCAAGCGCTAAGTGCAATCTAAAATAATAACAAATGGCCCAACACGTTGCCAAGAAACGTTTAAACTTAAAATTTTGTTTTACGATCAGTGAAATTGTGTCTTAAAAGCTGCTTATTTTTCGATGCGCTTAATGATGCCCTAGAGTTTTTAATTGTAACTTTTATATCTATCTTTATTTCTTTTTTACAATAAAAGAGTTTGTAGAACCAAATCGAAATAATGAAGTATGTGTGAAACTATTTTGCCTTTTCTTTTGATAGTGTTATTCCATAGCTAAAGACGAAGGATAAATGCCTTTTAAAATATTTTTTCCTAAGTGTGGAATAATACTTTAAAAATAATAAAAATTTCAATAAATAGCAATTTTCGTTGTGGAAGTTCGTAAAAGTCTTGCTGCAGAGTTACTAACAGAATAAATAAATGATAACAAGCGTATAATCATATCGACGCTTGATGAGAACGTATGGCTTAGATGATCAGAGCACTTGAACGGTTTCCAAGAGGCATGGGTTCAAAGCAATTTAAGAGTTGAACTTACAAATTTTAAGGGAATGTAATGTAGCCTATAACCTTCATTGATAAATTAACGAAATTTGAAACTAGTAACAGAACGTAAAATGTTTATCTCATAGTCCCCCTTACGTGGGAATCAAACCCGTAGCTTGTCACACTTATGCCACTGCTACGATTGGCTTCAAAACTGGCATATTAGTGAGCAATTTTTAAATAAATATTAAATATTTAGCATAATATTATACTTGAACAGCAAAAAAGAAATGCCGTAAGACGGGGTGCCTGTAACAATACCTACCACTTAAAACTTTGCAACAAAATGCTTCACAAAGTTTTCTATAAACTATGTTTATCTTGTTTGTAAACTATAATATTTTAAGCCTTATTTGCACGTCTTTGTTGCATTTTTTAGGGTTCTGTACCTGAAAAGCTAAACACGGAACCCTTATTGGATCACTTTGCTGCCCGTTAATATATATATATATATATATATATATATATATATATATATATATATCGTTCCAACGCCTTAACCAATTTAAATGCACTTTCCATAATTGTAATTTGTTACTCTTCCCAGTAAAGCAACATTCTTAATTTTCAAAATCTTAAGATTGCGGTTCTCGTATTAACAATGAATGTTTACTTGCGTAACACATTCTACACTTGCAGCGTTTGCAAAAGAATTTCAATAGTTGAATTTCTTCGTCTGAACTATTCGAGACAAAATTCCAAAAGTTGGATACGACAAAATGCCGACGCCATTATACTTCGCGGGAGTTCAGAGCGGAAGTATTAAAGCTTATACACACATACATATTTCTTTTGAATTCATCGAGTTTAAAAAGGTTCATAATTTTGTGTGAAATAAATAATATATTCTTTGCAATTTCACACTTTTTACAGTATACAGATTAGATTATATAGAAACTGAGGAACGGGAGTGTCTTAATGGAAACGAATATCTTATCTTCATGTTCCTAGGTTCCCTATACTCTGTTACGTGCAGGATACAGCGTAAACTAAAAAAAAGTAGGCAGAAGGCAAGTCGTGTTAAAACACTATGTATTCTTTTATCAAAGTGGAGAAGTAAATGCTTGTTCCTCTAACTGAGGATTCAATCTACAATGTGATTAGCAGTAGAGCTATTGTCAGGTTCTTTAAGGTGGTCAAAATTAAATTATATAATCGGCGTTGAGTTCCGACACTCAACACGCAGTGCCTCAAATTCGTTACGCTACTCTGCCATGTGCAGGAAAAAGCGCAAAAAGAAAATGTTTAAAAATCAGACATGGAGAAGAAAACGAAGTAACTTGACAGGAGTAGTCTCTGCCTACCCTCCTACGTACGGAATAAACTGTGATACACGGTTTCTCAATTTTCGACCGAATCCGTATTTCAAGATATTGTGTGTTGAGTTGTCGAACTGAAAACCTTTGTAGACCAATGAATATAAATAATTCAAAATAGAATTAAGTTTATATTTAAGGAGGATTTTCAAACATCAAAAGTGATTTTGTTGTAATTTTTTTATAGTGGTAAAGTACCCATCGCGGGACCAACTCACACTTTTTTAATATTTTTCCTTACACAACAAATTCTTCTTTACGTGGAGTAAGGTAAGTTAAAGTAAATGTATCCTCACAATAAAGCTTACATTAAATATACCATTGTATAAATTTCTATTAGATCGGTAAACTAAAAATGTACACCGACACTTTCTTTAGATACTCCATTCTCAACCATCGCTCAGCGTCGGGGACATTCCACTTTGAACTAGAACGCTGAATCGTTATTTTGTAGCGTCGCGTCATCAGAAAGTTGGCGGCATGACTAGACGGATAGAAGTAATTGAAGTAAAAATTTAAAATTAGAAGGAAAATTGAGAAAACTGTGTTTTAACACCATTTTCCTTCTGCCTACCGCTATGTGCAGATTAAAGCCTGAAACTAAGAAAATTGGTTATAAAAAAGATCTATTATTATTATTATTATTACTAAGCCATACTATATAACTATTTATGCAAGAACTCGCTAGTGTACAAATAATTCCATGCATTTTTCACAATATCCACTTAATTAACCCAAAATTTTTCCACAAAAAAATTCACTCACAAAACATTAACGTTACGTATATTTCGACGCTGCACAGTAGTTGCAGTATTCTCTTAACAATCATCACTCCAGGTGTGCAAAGTTCCACAGCATCCCAATTTAAACTGCAACACCGGTAGAGCTGTGGCGGCTATAAATTCAACAAATTGAGAACTACCAAGTTGAGAAAACTGAACATTTTTACACAATTTTCAGTCGTTACGCGTTTTATTTTGTTAGGCTTTGAGTGTTTAGGTAATTTTTATGGAGAGAAGCTACTTGTGAGTGTCTCTTATTTTTACTTTAGAATATGTTATGAAAATAAATCCATTGTCTGACGTGGCACAAGGGCATAAGAGTATGACTGTAAAAGCGACAGATCGTGTGTTCGATGCCCACTTGAATAAGTGAAATATTTAATATTTTTATTTCTTCGCTCTGGTACCAAAACGCGACGTTGGGTCCCATCCCTCTATACGTAATGTCTCAAATTGACGTATAGTGGAGAATGGAATGGAGTGTCGTAATCCTAGGTACAAAGTTTCCTCTGCCTACTCTGTCGTGTGCGGAAAAAATATTTACCTTATATGTTTAAAACAAAAATAAGGATTTATTATTTTAATTTTTAATTATCATTGACATAAAAATATTTGGAATAAAAGCTCCCAAGTAAGAAACGAACCCACTAACATCGCAGTTACAACACTATTACCAGGTCTTGGCATGAAACTCTTGGTGGATCTGACTCGAATTTGATCGGTTTTTTGAAAAAGAATTATTTTTATTTTATCAATAAGTATATATTTAAACTAACACTATTAGTTCCAACTTATACCATGTCTATATAAATGTGATTGCAAATGGCGGCCAGTGATTGATGGTAGATCGGGGCTCTCGATAAAGTATAGCTAATAACTTTTCAAGAAACGATCTTTCTCAATTTGTTAACGTAGTTCGGTTCTCTCTAAATAACGAGATTAGTTTTGTTTATAAAACTTTGTATATTAGACACTGGCGTAATTGGAAAGTATTCGATTGTAACTGCGATGTTAGTGGGTTTGTTTCCCACTTGGGGGCTTCTATTCCAATTCAGTCAACACCTTATATGAGATTCCTAACCAAACCATGGGTGAGGATGGAAAATGACCTCACTGGACATGTGGAATACGGTTGCTGGCCTCTTCACTGCTGTGGACGTACACCTTATCATTTTGTTTATTGTAGCTCTCCTCCACGGTAAAAAATTTTTCGTCCGAAAAGAGAATTTGACGATGCTTTTTTCCCGCGTACCGCTTCAATAAAACGCGGGATCTCTTCAGTCTCATGTTCATTAGACGCGTATCTAAACGATGTCCTATTTTTCTGCTATAGGATCGTAGCCCTAGGTCTTCATTCAACACCCTTTTGACCATGGTTCTGCTTAACCGCATTTGAAGGGCAAACAGTTTCTGCTTGCGTTTGGGATTTTTTTGGATTCGCGATTTCACAGCTTTTATTACTGCTGGCGTCCTAACAGAGCGAGGACGACCACTTCTCCCAAACGTTTTCTATCTTCCAAACTTGAGTCCTCATTATACCGTTTGATGGTACGATAAATGGTATAATTACTAACGTATAATGGTACGATAAATAAACTTTTGTTTAAATTAAATTTTTTTAGTATATCAAAAATCTGAATTGGCGCGTAACCACATCGATGTAGTGCGATAACCGCGAGACGGTCTTCTTTAAGCGTCAACTCCATATTTAATAAATACGTCAAATATGAAAAAATACACATTCTTATTATCGCAAAAGATTCTAAATTCAAATTTAAGAAACATTTTTGTGGCCAGTATTCCATAATTTAAAAATTTCTGTTGTGTGACAGAACTTATGACCCCCAAGCACGAACAATTATCGAACTTGTATCGTGAACATTTCAAGGCTACGATGCGTTAACGGAGTACGACGATAGTCTAAAGCACGAAGCATGTTTTGTCAGCTATCGAGTACTCGATACGATTATGTTAGTGACGTCACGCTAACGAGATGTAGAGATGTGACTGAACGAATGAAATTAACGTTCAAAAACCATATCAAATGGAAAACGTTATTTCCATTCAATTAAAATATTTATTTATACTTATTTAAATTATTATTTACCTTTGAAATGAAGATAATACTATGCAAATGCTACGACATATATTAATAAGTTGTTAGATAAGAAGAAATTAAATCATTTTGAAAATTTAAAATTATTACGTAGCTTACGATTTCTAAACTAATCCACTTAACGTTGGCGACGCCAAGCCTAAGTTTGTTTTTGTTCTTAAGTGTTTGGTTTTGCTCGCAGTAAGTTTGTTTCTTTTTTATATTTTAATTGTTTATTTCAAAAAATATAAAACTACTAATAATCGACAGAGACCCTCATTTTGTTTTTTCCGGGCTCTCTTGTCGATAATAAGTGAATGCCAAAACCAAAGGAAAAATTAGCCAAACAGTTTATAGATTCGGATAGGGAAGTAAGAGAATATGCTAGGGAGCGTATATGATGAAAGGGGACGGAGAGTTAAATTTGCTTGGGAGAATAAGGCGTAGAAATTTGCATACTCAATGGCTGAAATTTTTGACAGAGGCGATTAATGTTAGTTACAAGGAAATAAAATCTTAGATTAAGAAATTTATAATATTTATTAAAAATTACATATATTTTAGTTACTTGGTTTTAAAATGTCAATATTTTTTTTTTAAGTACTTTATTATTTCTTCGTACTTTATTACATAAAATAATATGCATTATATAGCTCTGCCCATAGTCAAACCATCTTCAACATTATGGTCTTGAAAAATGTGTATTGCTGGGTGAATAATATCATAGTTTTGATGTTCTGGCTTAGACATGGTCCACTTGATCCCTGAGTTGTGCAGCAAGCAACAAGCACTTATTATTATTGTACAATTCTCTAGTGAATAATTTTCTCTTACAGTCGCTGTTACATACCTAAAATAAAATTATATATATATGCATTATTTTCGTTACTACATAAATACATACAATGTGCTAACCATTTGTACATTTAGTGATTGGAAATGCCTTTTGACAATAAAATAAATTTTTACTTTATTTGTTCTAAAAAATGTATTCTTTGATGCATCATGTTACTCCAGGGATATTTTGTTACTCCAGGGATATTTTGTTACATTAGTGTTATATTTTCTGTGTCAACTATGATGGAACCCCGGAGCATTCCCATCCTAACCACCACCATAAGAATTGCATTTGTCCACTTACTATCATTATGTACACGTTAAAAATTATTGTTTACGTTTATTTTTTTTTCATTTAAGTATACAGACAGGTTATTAGTTATTTTGTATATACTAACCTTAGATTCTATACTAATTCTACACTTTGATTTAAAAGATGTCTTTTGATGTAGTTGCACAAACAAAAATGTGGAAACGTCGTTGTTTATTCGATATCTATTTTTATTATCTCTCTGTTATGTTTAATCAAGTGTTATTTCACTGAAATAATATTAAAACAATAAATTAAACGAATAATTCATGAAACCATAATTATTTTTTTCTTACCGTTTTTCATAGTCCCTTTTCATGTTAAAGTAAATTTTAACTAAATAAAAAGATTGTTCGTATAGCAGCGGTCTTTGTATACAATAACAATTTATTGTTTAAATCATTTGAGAATATCGTAAAAACACTTAGGAGCTATAAAAAAAACACATATTAATCACAAAAACACCACAAATACTTTTAAAACTAAAGTATTATACATTTCGAAGGTTCCTCACCGACAAATTTTAAGTGAATAAAATTACGACGCTCTCGATAGCCAGGATTCGATATATACATTATCGTATGTCAAAACAATGCTCGTGCTCGCAATTTTTGTTTATACGCTCTCAAGTGTCGAATGCGACGATATGAATCACTGGCTGCCATTTGCAATCACATTTTTATTTTTTTTTTTTGTCTATATAGACATGGCAGTAGTTGGAACTAATAGTATTATTTTAAATATATATTGATTCAAAAAACCGATCAAATTCGAGTCAGATCCACCAAGAGTTTCGTACAAATACCTGGTAATAGTGTTTTGCAATTTAAATATAAGTTTCCAATTCGGATTTTTCTGTGCCTATCACCTGTCGTTACCTGTTGTGACATAAGAAAACTGTATATATATATATATATATATATATATATATATATATATATATATATATATATATATATATATATATATATATATATATATATATATATATATATATATATATATATATATATATATATATATATATCACGATTGTGTTTGTCTTTTTATTTTCATTAACCATAAATTCCCAAAGCGAGCAAATAAAATTTGTATCCTACTTACAGCTGTTGTGTTCCGCCGAATGATGTGAAATGGCCGGTGTATATTATATTAATTTAAGACAAACTTTGAGCTCTACTGAAAAAAATCAATTGGTGAAAAAACCATATATTTTCATTCAATACCAATTTGGCCAATACTAATAAAATGTAAAATATAAGAGACAATTTGGAAAGTTCGCTAAACGTACATATATATATAAAAGCCGACAAAAGGCCGTCAAGTGCACTCGAAATGGCTGGACGTTCAACCGCAAAAAATCTATTGAAAAAAAAAATAATTCCTCTGAAAACGAAATTTACCAAACTGTAAGAACTATTGAAATAAGTATTATATTTTGTTATTTATTTATAATCTAATGGTACGAATAGACAATGACACAAATTCTTTCATTTACGTCCAATATTAATGTTTGTCAAAGCAAATCACGGTGTTAAGTTCCGCCACTCAACACGCGATGCCTAAAATTCGGCGGAAAGTGGAGAACCTAACGGAGTGTCTTAGCACTAGGTTCCGAAGTTCCCTCTGTTTACCCTGCATTTTCGGGATAAAAAAAAGTTAAAACACATGATTGTGAACGAAAACGTATATATATATATATATATATATATTAAATATTTCATTTCCTCGACTGGGGATCGAACCCAGAACCTGTGGGTTACAGGCAGCGCTTGCACCGCTGCGCCACGACAGGCCTCATTTGTAAACTTACTTACTTAATTAGCTTCACGCTGTATCCCTTGCGGAGTAGCCAAAGACTACAAAGCGCTTTTGGCATTTATTTGTATTGTCAGCTTCCCGCTGTTTTCCATGGCCGATATGCACATGTCAAGGTAGGCAGAGGTAACTCGGGAACTAAGTATCTCACTCCGTTTCATTTCTCACTTTCAGCTAAATTTGAGTGACGGAATTCAACGCCGGGCTTTGGTTTTAATTACGAGATTAATTTCAAACTTTATGCAGCAAAAACAATCTTTTCTTTGTAACAAAATAATAATAACTTGATTATTTAATATAAATTTAAGCTTAAAATTTCGAAAGGATCTCGACCATTTGTCTTGGGATAAATTTTCTCGACAGACGGACAAACGTACAACAAAGTGATCCTATAAGGGTCCCATTTTCTACCTCTTGAGGTACTGAACCCTAAAAAATCCTACGCAGATGTGCAAATAACGTTTAAAATATTATAGTATATTAACAAGATAAACATAGTTTATATAAAACTTTGTGAAGCATTTTGTTGCAAAGTTTTAAGTGGTAGGTATTGTTCTAGGCACCCCGTCTTACGGCATTTCTTTTTTGTATGTTCAAGTATAATATTATGGTAAATATTTAATACTTATTTATAAACAACTTATTTTTGTGCCAGTTTTGAGGCCAGTCAAGGCGCAGTGGCAGAAGTGCAACAGGCTATACGTTTGATTCCGACTTGAGGAAGACTATAAGATATATATATATATATATATTAAATCCCGTTAATTCTTGGAAATGTCATTAATTTGTCGAGGAAGGTTGTAGGCTAAATATATATATATATATATATATATATATATATATATATATATATATATATATATATATATATATATATATATATATATATATATATATATATTTTTATATATATATATATATTATATATAGTTTTTTTTTAAAAAGATTATATATTTGTATAGAAAGATATTATAATATATATATATATATATATATATATATATATATATATATATATATATATATATATATATATATATATATATATATATATATATATATATATATATATTCCTTTATATATATATTCCTTTCCTATTCTTATACGCTTATTACAACTTATTTATGTTGTTAGCATCTCTGTAGGGAGATTTTTGCAAATTTCCAAAGTTAGAATTTAATTTTTTTTTTTGTTTCTGAGTGAGGAATAATACTATAGGAAATATAGTGTCATATATACTTAATTATTTTGATTTCGTTCTACAAACCCTTTTGTTATATAAAAGAAATAAAAATAAGTATAGAAGTAACAATTAAAAACTCTACAGTATCATTAAGCGCATCAAAAATTAAGCAGCTTTTAAGACACAATTTCACTGGTCGTAAAACAAAATTTTAAGTGTAAACGTTTCTTGGCAACGAGTTGGGCCATTTGTTATTATTTTAGATTGCACTTAGCGCTTGAAAAGAAACATTATGTTGTACAGTTGCCGAAGTAATAATTGTAATGTAAAACAGTGATATTTTTTTTGGTTTCACGCTGTGCGGGCACATGGCAGGGTTGACAGAGGGAACTCGGGAATCGAGTGTTAAGACACTAGGTCCTGTTCTTCACTTTCCGCGGAACTCGACGACGCGATTCACCTTGTTACTAGAGCAAAGCAATATTATATAATAGATTGCCTCGAGTGGGTATCAAACCCACAAAATATCGCTTGGCCTCTAATCATTTGCATTTTTTTAGTTAAGGACTGTCGTAGCACAGAGGTAAACATGCAATTTTAAACGTGGTAGATTGTGCGCTTGGAGATTATCTATTTTATATAAGTCACATACTTCACTGAATAGTTCATATTCATGCTATATTCCGCAGGTGGCTGTATGGGCAGTAAAAACCTAGTATAACGGCACTGCGTTCCTCACGTACTGCTCCATTCTCAGCTTTACGCTGTATGGGATCATACGTGACAGGGTTGGCAGAGGAAACTTGAGAACCTAAGGTTCCAAACACACTACACTTCGTTTCGTTCACCACTTTCATTGGCATTGGCAGTGGTGGTATTATACTTAACATTGCCTAACTTTTGAAACATGCTAGTGGAAAAAAGGAAAATAATTAATAGCCTAGTCGAAATTTCGAACGTACGACCCATGTTTGACCATCGCATCGCGTAAATACAAAATCAAATATACTTTCTACTTTATTTTCATTGACTTCAATAAATAAGCAGTAAGTGTTACGTTTCATTCGATCTCAAGTCTCTTAATTGGAACACTAAGGCATTAACTGAGTAAATATTGTATGAACACTCAACGCCTATAGGCTATGAGCCTGTAATTAAACAAAGTAGTTTATTCGCTAACGACTTGGAAAGTACCGGGGAACGTTATTTTTCGTTCCTCATTTACATGTACTTGAGATCGTTTGAAGCGATATCGGTATTTCATGGCTCTATTAGTGCGCTTTTTTAAATAAAACTTTTGTAATTAGCCTTTTTTTATTGATTCTTATTTTAATTTTTAATGCCTCCAAGCGAAAATATTTAATTGTGTTTTGTAATTTAAAAAAAAATGAACCCTGTCGTGGCGCAGGGGCGTTTGTCTATAAACGCAAATGAAATATGTTTCATTATAAATATTTATTGTCTTTATTTCTTCGCTTTGGTAATAAAGCAAGGCGTGGCATTTATGCATATTTGGCAAAGAGAACGCACTGTTAATTCACATAATTACCAAAATGATAGCGAGCAGCATAACTTGAACTTTAATTCTTTACAATTACACAACGGCTAAGCCATTTAACCACAGCAAAAATAACAAGGAAGACAGAGGAACCTGGGAACCTAGTGCTAGGACACTCCGTTCCCATTAAAACTTTCGTTCTCTACATATCATACATAGCAATAGAATCATAAACATATATTTAAGTATAATCACCGGAAGTAAACTACATTAAGGGATATTTTATAGAGCTTTTAAATTTAAAGTGACGCCATGTAAAGGATTACATCGAATCCGACTAAGACAGTTTCACACGAGCGCTCATTACCAGGCGGCGCAGGTTGCCATAATGTCTTCATCCGGCAACTATCTTCTGAAATTTATTGGTGGTTCGTCTTTCAATATAAAAAGTATTTGCAAAAATAGTATTTTATTAGCTTGTTATTTAGTAACTATTAGATATCACTCACTCACTCAGCTTCACGCTGTACCTCGCACATGGCAGGGTAGGTAAAAGTAACTTGCGAACCTAGTGAACCCCTCACCCGGAAATATTTATACCGGTTTTCACTCAACACGCAATACCTCGACAATCCGGCGAATTGTGGAGATTGAAAGACTTTAATAAGAACAAAGAGTCTTAATACTAGGTTCCCAGGTTCCCTCTCCCTGCTCTGCTACGAGCGGGATAAAGAGTAAAACTACAAAAAATGGAAAACAAACTGACTCTATAATAGAAATGGCGTATTCAAAAACAGAAAAAAATATACTGATAGTATATGCAGGTACATATCATACATCACAGATTTGATTTACACCGACGTTTACATTGAAATTTACGAATGTCTGACGCGCTCCAACCACCTCTACCTACAGGCTACAGGCCACAACGCTATACAAAAACGTAACCAAGGTATCCCAAAGGAAATATTGCGGAGCCATGCATACAATTTTTTTTCACTTTACCTTCAATTCAAGTTAGAATTGCGTGAAATCTGAAATTTTATGAGAAATACCAATTGTACGTGCGATTGTGTTGGACTTGATGAATATATTTTATAATTTTTATTCATATTTGCATTATTGTGAGTAAAAGAAACGAGGTTGAATAAAACGAAACATCTAATAACCGCTTAATTTATATTATGCTAAATTTGAATTTAAAAAAATAAAGTTTTTATCTATTTATAACTCATGACGCAAATAAATTGCCTTATAAGTTTGACCTATATGTCTGTCTGTGGCACCATAGCTTCTGACTTTTAATTAGAGTGCAGTTTTTTGCTAAATTAGGTAATAAAGTCTCTTAATATTATATAAATTTGCAAATGAAAATGAAAGTATACAATGAACGAATAATCGATCAATTAGAATCGATTTTAGTGCGTTCTTTAGATCGAAATCTTGAGACATTGCTAAGGTTTTTAGCTATGTTTTATGAAATTCGGATTAACAGAAACACATAACATTTAAGAGCAACAAAAACTTCAGGTCAGGGCTTTTTCTATTCCAAACTTTTAATTTTAGCTTTACAGTCGTATCCTGCATATAGCATATACAGAAGGATTAAATTATGAAACATTTTTGTTCACAGTCAAATAGTTCATAGTCCAAATAACATACATTATACTGGCGCAGTAGATAAAGACGCACTTTTATACATATAGACTTATATGGCATTTAAAGCCGGTGTTCAGTTTCGCCACTTGATATGTACATGATATATATAATTTGAAACTCTCTATCTTTACTTATATTATCTTATATATGTGTGTAATTGTAAATTTATTAGACAGTTAAAACGAATAAATGCGAAGAAGATACAAAACGAAATGCTCACTTAATAGACTTTATATTGCATAAAGTCAAATGATTATCGCGTTCCTTTTGTTGAACATGTTGAAAGTACCTACCTCCATTTTCATTTACAAGTATTTCTAATTTTAAGAGACTTTATTACCTTATTTAGCATAAAATGCACTCTATTTTATTGTTTAAATAAAACAATTTGTTTAAAATGTTTAATTTCAAAATAAATAAATATATTTTGTAGCGCAGTGGAATAAGGTATGTACGATGACTGGGGACTAGGTGCCAACTTGAAAGAATTTACATATTATTTTTTATATTTGCACTCTTATAGCAAGATCAAGTACGGCGCTATTTCAACGATAAATATCGCTATATATTATAATAAAACAAATTATTTTTTTGTATATTTTTTTTATAGCTTCTCGCTGTATCCCTCATGAGGCAGGGTAAACAGAGGGACCCCGGGAACCTAGTGTAAAGACACTCTGTTCCACTTTCGTTCCCCACTTTCCGCTGAATTTGAGGCATTGCGTGTTGAGTGGCGGAACTCAACGCCGCGCTTTTGCCTTAGTACCAAACAAATAAAATAAGATTAATTGCGTATTTACAATGTATAGAAAACAATATTCTATATTAATCCGATTATATATTTGTTTCATTTAAAATGTGTGGTAATCATGAACATCAAAGATCTTATCACTATATATTTTACTCTATTTTACCTAAAAACTTGAAGGTGAAGAAAACTATTTTACATACAAAATCACTTAGCCGGAAGTACTTTAATATTAGTAACTCTGTCCCAATAAGTTACTTCCGTTTTCTGCTTTCCGCTGAATTTTAGAGGCATTAGCGTGTTAAGGATCGAAGCTCAACGCAGACATTTCCTCAAGTGAGAATCGAATATAATCTGTCGCATTTACAGTCGCACGCTTGTACCACTGCGCCACAACTAACCGGACATCTCAACAACATATAAAATTAATTTTAATTATAAATGCATATTACAACACATTTCATCTTTACGAAACCTCTTTACGCTAGACTAACATAAGGTAGTGTTGTTTTTCATATCCGCAGGCCATTTTGAAGGGCAGCTGGCGGCGCGGTAGTAGCCGGTAGCGAAATAAATATTTAAATAAGCAGATTGCTATCCTGCGAACGCTTGGAGTGCACTCGTAAAATTGGTTCAAAGTTCCACAAAATAAAGTGATGGAAAACCGTAACAAGATTTTTCAATTACTGCGGTGCACCTTTTTATATAAGTTTTGCTTATATTTTTACTCTAACTGTGATTATATTGAAAAGCAACTACTAAATATTTAAGCGTAGTTAGACATATATACGAAAGGTGGGGAAAGTACTGTCTTAACTAGGTTTCATCTGCCTATCCTGCGTGCGGGATACAGCGTGAAGCTGGATGAAAAGAATTAACTGCACAATTTGAACCCGTGTTCTCACTTTTCTTACTTCTCTGTTGATATGCTTTTCTCTTAAACCTAAAGTGTATTTAAAATATACATGAATGCCTCTTTTTTAATTAATAAATGCCTTTTTAATTCTCTATATTATTTTACACATAACAGCAACAACACAAAATGAATTTATGATGGTCTTTAATTTTCTGACTTAATAGTTTATCACTATCACTCTTGTTTTGACGTGTTAACATTTTATTAATCTTGTGTGTCTGTGCCATGACTTTCTACTTTTTGAACTAGAAAAATATATTCTTTTTCCCAAGTATAGTCTTCTATTCTGAAATTGATAAACCGTTACTTAAGCAATATGAAGCTACTTCTTTTGTATTCACACCCAGACGGACAGAGAGCTATAAAAATATTTAACATTCCAAGACCATTTTTCCTGGTGTCCAGTGAGAATTTCGGCATTGCCTTTAAATTAGTATGAAATAGCAAGGAAGTAACACCAATTTGTAGCCATCAGTCTGTACCCGAGGAATCCGTGCCGAATTGAAATTCAGATCGACCGTTTTTGTATTCCCTACATTGACATCTGGTGTTCGGGTGAATGCGTTAACGTGAATTCATCGCATAACTCAGATTTTAGTTCCGACACTGCTTTTTAAAGAAAAATGTGAATATATATTTTTTCAAAACATTCGATAAATCATTGAGGCCGTTGTAGACAGAGGGTCAAAGGTGCAAATGTTACCTCGACTGTTGTGGGTTCGATTCGAAAGAATGACATATTATTAAAGGAATGACTTAATATTTTTATTTCCTTCATCGGGTAACTAGGCAAAGTGTGAGACGGTAGTATGCTAACCCTAGGTTCCCCAGGGTCCCTCGGCTATGTGTTGGATACAGCGTAAAGCCATTGATAATATTCATAAGTGACGACATTAATCTTCTTTCCGTTTTATTTGTAATCTAGTGGTGTGTCACTCCACTCTCTACGATTATTTCCTAATTTCTTATACGTCTGTCCTCCTTGGTAAAGCAAATAATAGTGTTAAAGTTTATAACTCGATAGGCATTATTGCCTTGAAACCGACCGGAAAGTGTAAAACGTGGTCTCTTGACTTTCTCCTTTTCTATCTTAGTTGCATAGCAAGTTGATACTAATACTTGAGATAGTAGTAAAAAATGATATAAAGCACTCTTTGATGTCAAATTATTACCATTCTGTATAACAAACTTTTGATAAAATCTTCCAAAAAAAATATTAACAAGCGAAGTTGTAAAAACCTTATAAGATTTTTTTAAAGACGCGACTATATTGTTGAACTTTATTTCTAATATTGTTAGTAACGATTTTAAAGCGCAGATTCAAATTCTGGTTTCTTTAACTCTGAAGGATGAAGAAATTGTATCAGTATAACTTGTTGTCCACTTTCTAAATTCGAGACATTAAGTCAATACTCAATGTTTTCCGACATTAAGTTAACAGAAAATGTCAGTGGCAGAACTTAACGCCGTTTTCTCGTGTTATTAGAACGAAGAAATAAAAATAATTAATTCACTACACGAGTAGAAATCGTCGCATCAATCATTCCGTTTTTAGTCTGACGGTATGTTTCAGTGCCACAATTCCCTTATATATTTAAAGTAATCTTTAAAGAAAAGTCAGGTAGTGACCTCTTTTAAGTTATTTTGTCTATTCGGTTGTAAGAAGCCACAACCAGCATTTATGCTACTTTTATTTTTTTTCTATTGAAAAGACATGAGTGTAATAAAGAATATCTAAAGATTTTTTTTTTAATTTAATAATTTAAAGATGGCTAGAGTTATGAGGCGTATCATGGCGCAGAGGTACAAGCTTGCGACTGTAATCACGAAAGTGAGGAACTGAACTGATTGATGTAAATAGGTCCCCAAGTTTCCACTACTTACTTTGCTGTTCGAAATACAGCGTGAAATTACAAAAAAAATAAGAAATTAACAGAAACAAAAGATTTTTTGGAAAGAAAAATAAATAATGCGGCCATCATATCGATGGTAATAACGCTATGACCCTGCGTTATAAAAATAAATATTAACATTTATTTTCAATCTCTCATATTCTATTGAAATTTAGGTCAAGGATCAAAGTTCAAGTCTTTAAGGATTAAGATTTTTTATTTTTTTGTAATACTTTATGTTTTTGATGATAATAACACAATTCAATATTCACATAATAATTATGTTAAAATATGTTAATTTTATGAACCTACATATAAATCGAATTCTATAACTATCTACAAATATTTTAAGAGCCGCAAATTTAGTTTCTTAATATTTTTTATTATTTAAAGAGTGATAAGTCGACCGAAGAAATAAGAAACCATATTAGCAAAAAATCTGACTAAAAACGCGATTGTGGGTTCTATATCTATTCAAAAAAAAACTTGGTGATCGAATCGTGGATTGAATCTGACAGATTTCAAATACAGAATATATTGAGATCAAATATAATAATAATGTATGACTTCATGTAAAATACCTTACATTCTTGATTTAAATATAACTTTAAAATCGAGTCACTGCATACAAATTTACTTACATTCCTTTAACTGATAGATTTTGTTCAGGATAGGAACCAAACGCCGCGTTTCCTTCTACCTGAATATGTGATATGAACAAATCAATCAATCAACCATATTCACCGAAATAATACTTCTTGAGTCTCCTAACCAAACAAACATGTTTTTTCTCAGCTTCACGCTGTATCCCGCGCATGACAGGGTAGGTAGAGGGAACTTGGGAACCTAGTTTTAAGGCACTCCGTCCCGTTTCTCACTTCAAACTCAAACGCCAAATTCAAAGCAAGGCGTTTTGACTGGAGAAATGAAAATATTAAATATTTTAATTGAAAATATAAAATATTTCATTTACAGGGGAATCGAACCCACATCCTGCCTCAAATTATAGTTTTATAATATAAGTATAAATTATGAACATCCTCTTAAATAGGACATGAACAACCATCGTTATATAATAAAACTTTTCGTAGCATATATACAATCCAGTATGTATTGCAACGTAAGCGTAAAATGCAGAGGCAGAGCAAATACGGATCTTGAAACGAAGTGAATACTTTAACAAATACGATCGAACATAGGTGAATTTGTTTCTCTCATTCGTATATTCTATTAGATCATGTTAAATAGATTTCATTGAATTAAAACATGTTGGGAACGGAACGAAGTTTTTTTATACTAGGTTCCCAAGTTCCCTCTGCCTACCCTGCTAGGTGCGGGATATAATGTAAAACTGAAAAAATGAAGAAGAAATCCAATAATTAAGTTAATTTTCATTATAAGTAAAAATTATTATAAATATGTAATTATAGTTAATTTCGTACAAAAATGTTTTACAAATTATACTAAAATTACTCGCAAATAATCGTTTTTTACTACTTTAATTACTTTTCTAATAAAAAAAACACTACTGATATTATAAAATATAACAAAATAATTATTTATACAAAAATAACATTTAGGACAATATCGAAGTAAACAAATTAAAGGTCAAACAAACCAAGGAGGGCAATTAAAAACACCTGGTTGGGAACGTGCTGCTGTTATTATTAAGATTCCCGTTACAGAAATTATAATCGACTTTTCATATAGATACAACATAGATATTTAAAAATAAACTAGGTTCACGCTGTAACCCAGGCACAGGGAATAGAGTGTGGAGACTCTCCATTTCTCATTTCCTACCGAATTCTCCTAGACAGACTAGAAAAAAAGAGTGGGGAGAGGGAGACCTCGGTTAACCTTCGAAAACCCTGTATCTACTATGCTGGCGGTGCACTTTTTTATATAATTTTACTTCTTATTTTTATTTCATCCCTGATTATATTAGACGTACTTAAAGCAACAATGGCACAGTTGTGATGAATATACGTAGTGGTTGTAAATTCAATTCCCGCTCCCGCATTCCCGATGGAGCATTTTATATTAAATAGTACAAAGTTTTACATTGTATTATTTAATACAATATGAAATACAAAGACAATTTCAATTAAGATAAATTCATTAAAAACTAAAGGAAACAGATTTAGAACTAATTACTTGGCTTTCTCTATAAAAATAAAATATTTATTTGTCATCGGTTTATGATAGGTAGTTAAATGAGTTTACTTTTATAAATTACCTACTTCCATTCTACTTCAAAATCGGCGATAAGTGGGGAACGGAAGTGTCTTAATGAGAACGGAGTGTCTTAATTCTAGATTACCAAGTTTTCTCTACCACCTCGAAACGGTAATCTCTATTCTTTTCACGTTCTTACTATTAATTATACAAACATTTAACAATCCAAGATCACTTTTCCTGGTGTCCAGTGAGAATTTCGGCGTTGTCCTTTAAATTAGTATGAAATAGCATAGAAATCAAATTCAGTGGAAATGGGGAACGGAAGTGGAACGGAGTGTCTTAAAACTAGGTTCCCGGGTTCCCCCTGCCTACCCTGCCTTGTGCGGGATACAGTGTGAAGTTAAAAAAAAAGGAAGAAAGTAACACCAATTTGTAGCCATCAATCTGTACCCGAGGATTCCGTGCCGATCGACAATTCTTATATTCCCTACATTCACATCTGGTCTTCAGGTGAATGCGTTGACGGGAATTCGTCGCATAATTCAGATATTGGTTTTATTAGACACTGCTTTTTAAACAACATATTACTTTAACATATTATTTTAACAAAACATTCGATAAATCTTTGCGACTATTATGGCACAGGGGCTCAAGCATACTAATGACAAATAATTGACGGTTATAGGTTTATTTCAGAGCAATAATTTAATATTTTATATTTTTATACACTCCCTCTAAAAATTAGGCAATATCTGGAATGGAAATATCATAACTCTAGGTTTCCCAGGTTCCCTCTGATTATGTTCATATTAGGTCTATTGCAATTTAGGTCAAGGATCAAAGTTCAAATCACTTGAAACAAGGAATTTTATTTATTGCCTATTTTACAGATTTTATTAGAAAGACAATTGTGATATTTTATGTATTTCATAATAAAAAAAACACATTTAAATTCTTATACTTCCTATAATAATTATGTTACTAAAAAACTAAGTAACTGACATGACGGACTGACTGACTTTATGAGACATTAAAAAATGCCAATTTTATAAACCTAAGTTCGAGTGATTCACTAGCAACTTTTAAAGACTTCCGCTATACATGTCTTAGTCCCATTGTTATACCAGTTCGATGAAGGTATATTTATTGTAGTGTAACCCAAGCTACATAAAATAAATTCAAGTATAAATGCCAAATTGTATATAAGAAAATCTTATTTCAAGTGACTCAAATTCAGTCTCTTTAGTTTTTTTAACAGTTACAAGTCGATCAAATAAATAAAAAGCGTATTGAAATGCCATTTTGACACAACGCCTAACTATAAACGCAACAGTAGTAAATTCTATATTCACCCAGGAAAAGACTTGTACAATATGGTCTTTATCAAAACCTTTTATGTGGTATTTGTGGTAAGAGTGGAGACCTCGGTTGACCTTCGAAAACACAGTATGTACGATAATATGGAGGAAAGGTCACGTAAAAAGCATGAGAGCACCCCGGAGGACATGTATGAATAGGTTGATGACATTGGAGGAGGCGAAAGAGGTATGCCGAGACAGTAGCGTTTGCCGCTCTGTTCTCTTTGGCTACCCCGCTTGGGATAGAGTGTGAACGCAACTTTTTATGTAACGTGTCGTGTTAGTGTTTCTGTTAGTATACTCATCTAGCATAAGTATCAATCGAAAAGATTTTATTTGTATAATACACCATGAAAAGCTGTTTTTAATAAGATACTTTAATTTATATATTATTTACTTAATCTACTTTAACAAATACACTATATTTAAAATGAAATACTTTTAAACGGATTAATCGCGTATATTGAGATTTAAAACGTTTTTTTGGAAGTAGTCCGTGGTCACGGGTAGACTAAGGTGGCATTCGTCTGTCAGTTGATATAATTATTATATCAAACTACCGCCCACGATTCCTTAATAGCCTCGCGTACTGCCCCGGATTCTTGCAGAATGAGCTTACTGTATCTGTCTCATTCTACAAGAATCCAGGGTAGTACGCGAGGCAATTAAAAAAAGTAAAGTGTTCGAAACATCGGGTTTCCAAAAATGTTTAAAACTCAATATACACGATTAATCCGTTTAAAAGTGTTTCATTTAAAATGTGTAACAATCGCGAAAATCAAAGATACTATCATGTAAATACACTATACTTATATACCCTAAGCCCAATATACCTATGAGTACGTTTTTTTATTATATACTTAAATTGATTACTGTCATTGGATGACTTATGTCTTAACGATGGGTAACAATTACCGTATGCCGGAAACACAACGGGTTGTCACCGGTCTTCCGTTATCCGTTTTTCGACATTCTTTTTAATATGTTTATTTGAAATATAAATATATATAACAGACTGTCACTTAAGTTATCTCCAACGAATGGATTGAAAAATCTCGTACAAACAATCTCTTAGAATCATTAATCTCTTACAACCATAAAATTATTTAGCACTTATGTGCTTGTAAAATGAGATTTTGTATTCAACATAGCTGTCATCTCATCTTCATCTCGTATATATTTATAAACCAGATTATGGTACAAACAGAGTCAAATATAGAATATATTGAATTCCAATATAATAAAAATATATGATTTTAAGTAAAATACCTGACATACTTCATTTAAATAAACTTTAAAATCATTTCACTGCTAAAGACAACTTTATGAAGGTTCCTAACACTAACAGATTTCAGTAGCGGAACCTAACGCCGCGTCTCCTTTCTGAACGAGTTGTTAAAAATCCATCAATTAAACATATTCACCGAAGTAATAGTTCTTGAATCTCCTAAGCAAATATTTTTTTTCTCAACTTCACGCTGTATCCTCCGCGTGGCAGGGTGGACAGAGGAAATTTTTGAAGCTAGTGTTAAGACACTCCATTCCGATCTTCACTTTCCACCAAATATGAGGCATGGCATGTTGAGTGGTGGAACTCAACGCCACGCTATGCATTCTTACCAGAGCAAAGAAATAAAAAAAAATTAAATTGAAAATATTAAATATTTGATTTCCTCAGGGATGAAACCCCCAACCTGCCTCAAATTATAGTTTTTAATTAATATACATATAAATTATAAACATATCAAATAGGACATGAACCGACAACCATTGCTAAAAAGCTCTCTACATTATTCGTTACATAATAAAACTTTTTGAAGCATATATAAAACCTAGTATTTATTGCAAAGTAAAATGTAGAGGCAGAACAAATACAGATCTTGAAACAAAGTGAATACTTCAACATATACGGTCGAAAATAGGTGAATTTGTTTCTCACATCTGTATATTATATTAGGTCATGTTAAATTGATTTCAAAGTATTGAAATATCTTGGCAACGGAACGGAGTTTCTTTATTCGTATATACGTTCTCAAGTTCCCTTTGTCTACCCTGCTATGTGCAGAATACAACATGAAGCAGAAAAAACATCGGAAAAATGAAAACTTATATTATTTTTAATATAAGTAAAACCTATTATAAACGTATAATTGTAGTTATATTTGTACAAAAAACTTTTATAAATTGTACTAAAATAACTCGCAAATCGACATTTTAAAAATATTTTTCTGATTACAAGTTTCAAGAAAAGTATTTCTAATATTATAAAATATAGCAGAATAGTTATTTATACACAAAATAACATTTAGGACAATATTGAAGTAAACAAATTAAAAGTCAAACAAACAAAGGAGGGCAATTAAAAACACCTGGCAGGAACGTGCTGCTGTTATTATTTAGATTATCTTTACAGAAATTATAATCGACACTTCTTATAAGGAAAATATCCTTAAAAACTATTATCACGCTGTATCCCGCATATGACAACGTAAACAGAGGGAAAAGAGTGTTAAGATACTCCATTTCTCATTCCATTCCCAAATTTTCTAGTTTAGAGAAAGAGAGGGGGAGACCTCAGTTTACCTTCAAAAAATATTATCTACATATTGGAGGAGAGTCACGTAAAAAGTATGAGGACTCTCCGGAGGCGAAAGAGGTATACCGATATAGCGTATGGCGCTCCGTTTTCTCTGCCTAGCGGGTACTAGGGATACAGCGTAAAGCTAAGGAAGAAAGAAAAAAAGATTTTCTAGACATTGAGAGTTGAGGAATTAACTTAAGACTGATCGCTGATCAATGTTGGCTGATCCGCAAATAAGAAGCTTACTTAGTACAAGCGCCACTTTCAAATGGGTGTAAACAAAATTGTATGTACCTAATATTACTAATATTACTCAGTTATTTCTATACTTAACATTAACTTAATAAAATCATTATTTTTATTATTAATCAATGCTGTGTCTTCATACCAAAGTGAGAAAATATTTTTTTTATTGTACACAATTTGATACAGAAAAAAATACTAGGCGTGCTCAACGACAAAAGTTTCGCGCTTTACCGTGAGGTTAGTTGTGGCATAGGGGCACAAGCCTACGACTGCAAACTCGATAAGTTGTGGGTCTTTCTCTGTCGAGTTTTTCATTTTCATTTGTTCACTCTGGTAACAAGGCAAAAGCACGATATTGAGTTTCGCCACTCAACACATAATGCTTCAAGTTGGGAACAGCAGTATCATAATGTGATAATCTTAACATTGGGGTCCCAGATTCCCTTTGAATATTTGCTATCTGTAGGATACGGGAACCTACAAAAACAAAACATTCCTGCAAACAGGGATCAAAAGCAACATTTATTGTCAGTGAAACAATTTCAAACATTGATCACATTAGAAAATATTATTTCAAACGAATATAGTAAACTCTCAAAATACGCACTTTAGAAGAACAATAAATATTTTCTCTGCACGAGACAGCCGTCGGCGATGAGTGCTATAAAGAAAACAAAGACTTGTTTCATTTTCATATGAAATAGAAATATTTTTTTAAAAGTCCTGCTTTTTTAGAAGCAAATATGTATGTTTCGATAGAAGATTTTTTTTCACAAAATATATATTTTTAAACTAAGATTATCGTATTTTATAATGTGCTATGATTGCGGGTACAAATCCTTGAATTATTCTCCTACATACCCTAGTTTTTTTACAGCCAAAGGGAATCTGAGAATCTAGTGTTAGGGAAGTCGGTTTCCATTGGGGCACATCTGTTCCCCACTAACCGCCTAATTTTGAAGACATTGTGTATGGCTGACGTCAACACCGCGCTTTACCTTTTTACTAAAACGCGAAATTGAAAGTATTCAATATTTATAATATGGCGATATATAGATATCAAGACAAACCTCAACCAAATTTGTTCTCGCTTTTTTTTTAGTTCCTTCCATCCCTGTATAGGTACTCAGGACCAAGCCCTACGGTCTTTACATACGTCTTTCATCTAGCACACCATCATTAACCTCTACAGACATTACGTTAATTTTTTTTTCTTATCATAGAAACTTTCGAAAATCAGCCCATGCTCTCCATTTGCCTCTTACTACATTTTTTTAATGCTCCGTATCCAAAAAATAAAACGAACTTCTTTTACAAAGACTCCGTTTGTTTATCGGTCTGTTTGTCCACTATCCCTAGTCAATACCAACTGTAATAGTTAAACATTTTCTCAGATTAAGTATTAATGTGGGCGGCTATAATAACTATTTGTTGTTATATATCTAAGGGAGGCTTCCATATAATAAAAAATGTGATTCTTTTGCCATTTATGCCCCGAAAATAAAATACCTTTTACCTTAAATATAATTAAATTCCTCCAAGAAAATTAAACCAAATACCTTCGGGTTACAACCAGGTATGACGCTCTCATATTTATCATCTTATTATAACTTACTGAATATTGACTTTAGTT
>DWMZ01000211.1:0-29034 GCA_018249855.1 Eueides tales michaeli
TTATATATGTATTTAAGTATTATATTTGTGTTCCCTCTGTTGCCTGATACCCGTAACACAAGTGCTTACGCTACTTAGTACGGGTCAGGTCAATGTATGAGGTGTTGTGTGAATTTTATTTTTTTTTTTTATTTATACGATTGTGGGTTCAATTCCCACTGAAAGAAGTGAAATATTTAATATTTTCAAATTATATATATAATTTTTTCATTGTTACAAATAACATTATCACTTGTTATCAGTTATTTGCTTGCATAATTATTTAATATTAGTTTATCAACATATGCCGCGATACAATTACACAAGTACGAAGTGTGAGACATTTTGCACCGTGATAGTAGGTCAAACAATACCGTAGGTTAACAACGACTATAAGTAAATAAATACGTAGACAGATAAGAGCTATAAGATTTGTTACACGTGAACTTTATAGGATTTTTTTTAGCATTACGCTGTAAAAATCTAGTGTTAAGACACTCCGTCCCACTTCCGTTCTCCACTTTCCGCCGAATTTGATGAATTGCGCATTGAATGGCGGAACTCAAGATGTTGGTTAATATTGACATTTGGTTTGTTGTATATATTTTTTATATTATTATCAATTTATATGTAATAAATATTTATTTATATTTTTTTCGAAATTCAACGCGTTCCATAGTTCCCAGAACGTTTTTGATTACCCCAAAAACTAAATTATTAATAAGAATTTTTCGATAGAAATTATTTTAATTATTAGGTGTATAAAAAAAATTGTATAAAGAAATCTTGCATATTTCCAATACAAAGGAACATTTCAAATAACTTCAGTTATATAAAACAGACATATCGGACGGAATGTTTCACGCCTGTCGTTCTTTAATACCTGTCCTGGTAATATTTCGCACCCCATTCATTTTGTTTGCTCAAAAGCGCATTCATTTGTCTCTCTACTTTATTGGACTAGCCAATGTCCATTGATTTATTTTTAAAATTTTCTCTTATGCGAATATAAAAAAAATATTGAAAAACCCTTTCATGTATGTCATTAATATTGTTCATGGGTATTTTTTAATACAAAGTAGTTAGTGCTACTGTGATTGAAAAAAATCATAACATATACAAATATAACTTTAAAATGTTATTATTACATTGATATGACTTAGAAAATACATATTAGGGTAAGCGAAATGAAAGCTCCAATTATAGAAAAATAAAGGTCCTTATAGATATTTGTCTTTAAAATTTTCTGTTTTTGTCTATTTTAAGCTTTTTTGTAGTACATAATTATATATATATTTATGTAATCATATTTATTATAACATTAATAAAATGTAAAGAGAATTTATTTTATGAGATACAACTATAAAGATAGTTCTCAAAAATGTTATGAATTCAATATATATCTGTGAATTGAGGCCTGTAGTAGGCACAATCGTGTGACGGTAACCGACAGGTTGTGGGTTCGATCCCTACTCGAGGAAATGAAATATCAAATATTTTTAATTTAAATATTTAATGTTTTATTTCATCGCTCTGGTAATAAGGCAAAAACGCGGCGTTGAATTCCGCCACTCAACACGCAAGCCTCAAATTCGGCGGAAAGTGGAAAACGGAAGTGGAACGCAGTGTCTTAACACTAGGTTCCCAAGTTCCCTCTGTGTGAAGCTGAGTGAGTGAGTGTATTTGAAATGACGATAGATAATATAACAGATGCTATTGCTAAGCGCATTGATTTATTTATGTTGGAGAATATCTATAAAGTCTTTGGAGGTCTCAATCTCAATATTACTATATATCAATTTCATCAAACCAATGCGAAGGTATTGGTTTGATGAAATTGATATATAGTAATATTGAGATACCGAGTATATTTAATACTACAAGTGTAGTAATTTTCGTAGTTGAATTCAAATATAATAAATTATATAATACATCTGTAATCTGCATATTTGATAGTTTTTATATATTTTCTTTCTTAGCTTCGCTGTATCCCGCACATGGCAGGGTAAGCAGAGGGAATTTAGGAACCTAAGTGTTCCACTCTGTTCCACTTACGTTCCCCATTTTCCGCCAAACCTAAGGCATTGCATGTTGAGTAGCGGAACTCACCGCCCCGCTATCGCCTTTTTGCCAGAGGGAAGAAATGAAACAACAAATATTTGTGGGGATCGAACCCACAACCTGTCGGTTACAGTCACACGCTCATTCCTCTGCGGCACGACAGGCCTTAATAATATATTAAAGGTATAATTGTTAATTTTAATTATATTTAGAATTTCTTTTAAAAAGAATAAAAAAATTACGATATATGATAGACGGACAGATAGAAGATGTATGTGAGTGTATATGATGATTGTCTATTTAAAGTCCTTAGAGAAAACTTTTAACTAATGAAAAATATTCTCTTTTCTTAAGCTTTGTTATAATTAAACACAACTAAAATGCACTAAACATAAAATATATAGATAATTATTATTAATCTTACCATTTATTAATTTCCCGCACTTAACAAAACGTACAGACAAAATCTAATATTAATTTATTCTACTAAAAAAAAAAAAATATTATCACATATGTAAATATTTTAAGGCCTGTGGCGCAGCGGTACAAGCGTGTTACTGTAACCGACATATTGTGGGTTCTATCCTCACTAGAGGAAATGAAATATTTGATATTTTCGATTTAAATATTTAATGTTTTCATTTCTTCCCTCTGATAATAAGGTAAAACGCAGTGTTGAGTTCCGCAACTCAACGCACAATGCCTCAAATTGAGCTGAAAGTAGGGAACGGAAGTGGAACGGAGTGTCTTAACATTATGCTTCCAAGTTCCCTCTGCCTACCCTGCTATGTGCGGGATACAGCGTGAAGCTGTAAAAATAATATTTACTTTATAAATTCTAAACTGATTCTCACTGTCAGAAACAAATATATTTTTATCCCACACAAATACATAGCGCGGCGTTTAACCCCGCCATCGCAAACATCAAAAACTATAAATTCAAATACTTACTTTCCCTCAAAGCTATGATCACCCATCGGACATCGTCGCGGTGCATAAAATTCATTGCGTTCACTCCACTTACTTCGTGCGTCATGTACCCAGTGACTAGCGCTATACGTTGTTCACATTGTATGATCTCTCCGTCTATGGAGTGTCTAGTCCTATATTCCATACGGAAAGACTCTAGAACACTCTCTGTGACAAACGTTTCGGCAGTAGGACGCACCATACCGACAAATACCTGTAATTTGGGGAGGAAATTACTTTTAAATTTTAATTTTGTAGGAACATATACGGTTTTATACTCAGCTTCACGCTGTATCCCGCACATGGCAGGGTAGGCAGAGAGAACTTGGGAGCATAGTGTTAAGACACTCCGTTCCACTTCCGTTTTCCACTTTCCGCCGAATTTGAAGCATTGCGTGTTGAGTGACGGAACTCAACGCCGCGTTTGTCTTGTACCAGAGCGAAGAAATGAAATATTAATTACTTAAATTGAAATAAAATAATATAATATTTTATATCCTCGAGTGGGGATCGAATCCACAACAGGTCTTTTTAGTTGAAACTTTTTCAGGTCTTAAGTTCAAATTTATTGTTATTTTTATTTAAATTATATATATATTTTTATATAAACAATAACTTATGTGTTATTCTGATATATATATGAGCTATATAATTGTAAATACAATTTTAAATGTATTCAGTAGTTTTTTCCTGAAAGTAGAACAAACATACATTCTAAAAGTCTTTACAATATTGATAAAATCTTACGTGTAGTCTAATTGGTTATTTTCTTGACGGATTCTAAGAAAGAAAACTTCACGTTTATTGTGTAAACAGATTTTCTCTAGTAGCATTCTATTTTTATTCATGGAAATTGTTATTGTATTATATTGTCTAATGAACTGCTTTGATTTTTTAAATTTATTTTTTAAGATTTGAAGCTTGTCGTGGCGCACAAGCGTGTGACTGTAAACGACAGGTTGTGGGTTCGATCCCCATTGAATGAAATGAAATATTTCCTATTTAAATATTAAATGTTTTAATTTCTTCTCTTTGGTAGCTAGGCAAGGCGCGGTGTTAAGTTTCGCCACTCAACACGCAATATCTGAAAACAGCCTGCCTTAACACTACTGCGGAATACAGCAGGAAGCTGAGTCAGTCAATGGTTTATAAAAGTCTTTAATATATCATTAATATTATAAACTAATAAGCGCATTATAAACATACTTGTAAAATAACTGTATTATAAATTAATTTTAAAAAATATATATGCACTTGTATGCATTTTACAATGATGCTGAAAATCGACGAATTCTACGAACAGTTAATATTCGGCGAACAAATATCAATAGTAAGTAATTAATTCTTAATTATGTTTATATAAGTTACTCCGAAAATTCAATATTGTTATACTTTACAGTTTGAACACTTAGTATTATTTATTCTATACGTTAATAATTGTTTAAAATTATATCTATTTTGTGATATATCAATACAATCTATAGATTCTATTGTATTCATATAGTTTAAAATTAGGTTTTAACGTCCGTGTAGTTTTATGATTATATTGTATTATTGATACAAAGACGATCACGTAAATATATCACGTTACTAATTAATATTATAACTTCCTTCGCTCAAGAATATTGTTGCGATAGAAATACTTTTCTTTTTAAAAGGTGAATAAACTTTCTTTATTGTTATGATATAATACTGCAGTGACTGGATATGCGACCAGCCATCGCAACATTTCCGTTGCTCGTTGGTGGACATTTTATAATATAATGGTAACGGCTGGATGTCTGTACGTACTTATTACGTTTTATATGTAACAGAAACAAAAATAAAATATTTGTCGATTGGTCTGTGCGTTTGGTCACGCCAATCTCAGAAATGATTTAAGGAATTTAATTTCATTTTTCACTATTATACATATATTAAGAAATCACAAGCTTTTCTTGAAAATTTAATGTGGATATTATTTCAATCGTCAATAAAGGTTTATAAATTAAAAAAAGTATATCAATTTAAATAAAACCACGAGCGGGTCGCTATAATGTATAACACAAAAGTTTTTCTCCTGTCTTTGTAGTAAATATACTTATCGTCTTACATTAAATTAAATCCAAAGAATATTACGCCTATACTTGTGACCAGTGTCATATCACCTCGTTATCCACTTCCTACCAATTTCAGATAATTTTGAGTGGGCTTGTCCAAACAATGGTAAAGCGATATATTTTTTGTGAATATTTCCCACAGCGGGGCATCCGTGTTCACCATTCATTGCGCGCACAATCAGAAAGCTTCCAGCGACACGTTGGCGTTCATCAAAGAACTTTCACATTTTAATTAATACAACGGTAAGGGACTGTCCGAGAGTGCACTATGGTTTTAGTTGGTATAACAAAAATGTATTTTTCCACCCCTATTAAAAGAACCACCCTCGGTAGGCATGTTTTTGATCTATCAAATTGCAACTGAATTAATTTTCATTTTCGCGTACCAATTAATATGTTGAAATTGAATCTCGTGCGGTATAGTGATGAAATTATTAGTACAAAGTTGTCTAAGTACCTTTTGAAATGTGTAACGTTTTCAATTCAATATGCGAACATGACTATTAGACTGTTTTAAGCTGCCCATTGTCTATGCGGAGTGTTTAAATTTGAAAACAAATTGAACTTTATTGCATTTGTGAGATGTATTATCAGTATTAATTAAAATGTATATACTATATGTACCATTTGAGGCCTGTCGTGGTGCAGCGGCATAAGCGTGTGACTGTAAACGACAGGTTGTGGGTTCGGTCCCCACTCGAGGAAATGAAATAATTTATATTTTCAATTTAAATATTTAATGTTTTCATTTCTCCGCTCTGGTATTCGGCGGAAAGTGGGGAACGAAAAGGAGTTTTTTAACACTCAAATTTGTAGAATTTATTTCGCAATTAGTAACAGTACAGACATTAACAACGTTGCCGTATTGATTTTCACTGAACTATGTAGGAACACTAAATGAGGGAAGACAAGTGGGATAAAACGGATTGCCTATTTTTATCTCATGCAAAAACAAAATAGGATTATGGTTATATTTGTTTATATATTTCATTTTATTATGAACTTTTGATAATATTTTATTAAATAAAAAAGTAAGTAAATCGCTAATATGGCTATATAAATTTTAATAATAAAGTTTTCTATTTTGTATACTACATTTCGAACATGGGTGAAAGCAGGATAGGCAGAGGGTAATTGGGAATAGTGTTAAGACATTCCGTTCGCCACATTCCGCCGAGTTTGAGGCATAGCCCGTTGAGTTTCGGAACTCAACGCCGCGCTTTTCTCTGGTTACCAGAGTGAAGAAAAGGAAACATTTAATATTTAGAATTAAAATATTTAATATATCACAATTCTTCCAGTGGGGATCGATCACACGCTTGTGCCCCTGCGCCATTTCAGATCTCACAATGTAATATGAATCGTGTTAAAGATAATGCAATTTTGATTTAATTTGAATAATATCAATATTTTATTACGAGTATATAATTAGTTCAAAATTAAATATTATTTGATATTATAAACTTGGCAAAATAATAATGATTTATGATATAATAAAATATGGTCAAATAAATAATATGGTAGTATGGTATGGTAGGCAGAGGGAATTTGGGAACCTTAGGTGAAGATTGTCCGTTCTCATTAAGATACTCCCGTTTCCACTTTCCGCCGTTAGGTTAGATTGCCTCGCCGTGGATTGCCTCGTTAAGATATTAAAATATTTAACTGATATATTGATTGTTCCAATAGCTTAATTGACTAGTGAGTTTGGATACCAATTTTCTAATGTACTTTAGCAAAGATGTACGGAAAGTTATAAAATACATAACTTTAAATAAACAATCTTGAATTATAAGTCAACAGTAGGTACTCATTTAATAAATAATACTATTTTATTACAAAAGTAATTTCAATTAATAATTTTTATATATTAAAGTATTTTGTGTAAATTCAGATGTTTTCGTAATATTTTTTTCTTTTATAACGTAGCAAGACCTTCCTACCTGTAGCAATATTCAAGGTCAACGCCAAAAACATTCACCTAGGGTGGGAAATTTAATCCGGAGAGGGCACGTCACCCTTGTCGGTTTCGGTAGGACGTCAAACGTTTTGTTTTTTATAGAAATAAGCTTTGCAGTATAGACGCATGGACGTATTTGTTTATACTGTAAGATTTGTTTTTTAAGAGAGATCTTTTTATGCAAAGGGGAATTAGGGAACATATGTAAAAAATATATTCTTATACTTATGTGGCGCGTAGGTTGTGGGTTCGATTCCCACTCGAAAAAATGTTTATGTGATATTAAATGTTTTCAATTTAAATATTTAATGTTTTCATTTCTTCACTCTGGTAACAAAGCTCGGCCTTGAGTTCTGCCACTCAAATTCGGCGGAAAGTGGTGAACGGAAATGGAGTGTCTTAACACTAGCTTCCCAAGCTCCCTCTGCCTACAGAAATGCTAACAACATAAATAAATTGTAACAAGACGTAGCTTGATGAGAACATATGGCTTAGTTGGTCAGAATGCTTGGAAGAATTTCACGAGGCGCGGGTTCAAATACCGTTACGCTCAAATTATATATTTTTCTAAACAACCATTCTTATTTTACAGGTGTGGATTAACACTTTAAACATTAATAATGAAAGTCAAACTTATATCACCAGAGAGGGTGTTGCGTTGCTTTTCACGTCAGGGGCTATAATGTGATAAAAATTCTTTCACAACTCCTTGACACTGAATTCTCTCTACTATCGTATCGCTGTTTGTGTGAGGAATACATTCACATTATTTTTATACTGAGGCCAGTGTGGAGGTTGTGGGTTCGATTCCCATTTGAGGAAATTCAATATTTAATATTTTCTTTTCTTCGTAATGCAAAGCGTGGCGTTGAGTTCCGCCACTCACACACAATGCCTCACATTCAGAGGAAGGTGAGGAACGGAGTGTCTCAACACTAGGTACCCAAATTCCCTCTGTATATCTTGCAATATGCGTGAAGCTGAATAAAAAATACTAATCACTTACTATATCATTGCCACTGGTGCGAATGTTTTCTCCTCTCGACCTCGCACGGCGTCCCATATGGACGACTTGTTCACCCCGTGTGCCCGCATGGTCCGCCTTCCTGAGGGAACCTTCCACGTGACACGATATGTACTGGGGTGGCTCCGATCTTTGCTGATTTAGTTTTCTAAACCTGATAATTGTTACTGATTTATTTATGTACGTTAAATATGGTTTATTTAATTATATAGATTTTTAAAATCTTAAAAATAATAATAATAAGGCTTTGAGGTATCGTGGCGTAGCATTTGAATTGTCGTGTGTTCGATTTCCGATTGGGGAAGAGAAATATTTTTTTTTTATTTTCTCGCTGTGGTATCGATGCAAGCTGAGGCATTAAATGTTTCACCTAACACGCAATGCCTCAATGTATTGGCGGAAAATAAGGAATGGAAGTGTCTAAATGAGGGACATAGTGTTTTGACACTAATCTCTCAGGTTTCTTCTACTATATAATTATATAATATAATAAGAACATAAAAATATTACTAATTATCTAAATTTGGAGTATAATGTTCTAAGTTCTAAAGTAAATATACCCGCACATGGCAGGGTAGGCAGAGGGAACTTGGGAACCTAGTGTATAATTTACCATCTGAGTTTCTACGTATAGAAACAGTCAAAATTACACAAGCGTTGTAGAGCATCGGCACAGCGTTTAACTCTGAATTATTTTGTTTTCTCACTTTAGTAAAACGAAATGCGCGGCTCTTAGTTTCGTCATTCAATACGCAATGTCTCGAAAATTGGACAGAGAGTAAGGAACAAAATGTCTTAAAACAAGATTATCTCTGAATATATTGGTTCAGCGTGAAGCTGAAAGACACAGGCACGATGTATTTGTAATTCAGGCACATTTAACACAACAGAGAATTTGGCTTTAAATTCGCAAAATAACTATATTTTAAGTACTATCAGCTTCACGCTGTATCCCACACATGGTAGGGTAGGCAGAGGGAACTTGGGAACCTAGTGTTAAGACACTCCGTTCTAATTCCGTTCCTCATTTTCTGCTGAATTTGAGGCATTGCGTGTTAAGTGGCGGAACTCAACGCCGCGTTTTGCTTTGTTACCAGAGCGAAGAAATGAAAATATTAAATATTTAAATTGAATATATTAAATATTTAATTTCCTCGAGTGGGTATCGAACCCACAACCTGTCGGTTACAGTCACACGTTCATGCCTCTGCGGCACGACAGGCCTAAAGTATTTTTAAGTACTATTCGTATATTGTTTTATTTTTCGTTTATTGTTAGTATCTTAACAACTTTGGGTTTTTTAATAGAGAGGAAATGCGTAAGGGAGCTGGAATAATCTCCTTTTACCTGGTACATTACAGATCGTGTATATCATAGTACAAAGATGTAAGTCATGGTTGTCTTAATAATGCTAAAGTATTATTATATGATAATTTTTTTTAACTCTTTTTTACTCTTGAAAAATTACAAACGGAATTTGATTTTCTTACTTTTTTTATTTACATGTGTAGGTAGTAGTATATTTTCAATTTAAATACTTAATGTTTTCATTTCTTGCTCTGGTAGGTAACAAGGCAAGGTGTACCAATGTAAATTTTATGGTGTGTATTTTTTTCTATAATCTTAATATCTGTATAGAGTATACGATTAAAACAGCGTTTTTTATGTTTTATTTTGGTTTTCTTATACAAAGTTTTAATAGACATAATATTCAAGCCACACGTAACTTCCAATTTAATAGCTTATACTTATCATTGACATTACATATTAATTGGTATATTTTGTTCTCATATTGTTTATATAACCAACTTACGTAAATTGTTACAACAAGATACTCAAGAAGAAGACAGGTTGTACACAATCTCATGAGCGTATCTAGAAATATTTTTCAGTGCTTGGACTTTGAAGTTTCAATAAAAATGTTTATACGTATATGAATGTATTTTTTTTTTTTAATTTTCAGAGTATTCTTTTTATTCGTAAATATTTCTGGGGTGACAATGGGCACACGACTATTCTAGGGGAATTACGGTTCTTCCGGCGCCACGTATTGAAGGTAGATCCGCATAGAACTCGACGAGATAAAATGTAAAGTAAGAATTAAATTTTTCGATATCTCGATTAGTTTTCGAGATATCGATACTTGAAAATTATTAAAATATATATTTTTTTCTGCCAATGATGAACTTTTGTTGATATATTTGATAGATTAGATTAGGTTAGGTTAGAACATTTAAAGTTAATAATAATAATAATAATCATAAAATGTATTTAAAAAATATTTTTTTAATAAAATTCCCATATTTCTGACGTTTTTATTATTGATATCTCGAAAACTAAGCAACATTTAAAAAATATATATTCGTTATTTTCTTTTAAAAAAATTTTAAAAAGTTCATTCAATCTACAACTTATTTATGTTGCTAGCAACAAGCGTATAAAAATTTCGACGGAGCTTGGTGAGGACGGATGGCTTAGTGGTCAGAGCTCTTGAACGGTTTTCAAGAGGCGCAGGTTCAAATCCTGCTACGTCCAAATTTTTATACGTTTTTAAATTTAGTATTTTTCTTTCCTAAGTGTGGGATAACACTTTAAAAATAGTAAAAATAATTCATTCAATCATTGACAGAAAAAAAAATTTTTTTTCGATTTTCTACTATTGATATCTTGAAAACTAAGCAAGATATCGAAAAATTTTATTCTTACTTTACATTTTATTAGGTCGAGTTCTATGCGGATCCTTCGATACGTGGCGCCGGAAGAACCGTAATCTTGCCCTATTCTGTAATGTCTACTCAAACACAACCTTTAAATCTACCAGTTGAATATACTAATATCATATTAATACATAATTTTCACAACATTTACTAAAATAAACAGCTTGTCTTACAATATATAAGTTTTCAGTCTGAATTACCTGATAACAAAGCTTCGTCTTTCATTTGCAAGGGCGTTTGCAATTTTCTTGTCCGCGTCCGTTTCCTTTGGTATCGAAAGTTCGCCTCTTTGCGTTAGCGTACAAGATCGGGGATAAAGTTGGTCTCTTAACAGCTGGTGATCCTCTTTATGAATGATGTCAAAAACATTTTGTCCGAGCAGCTCGAGCTGTGTAATAGAATATCTAGAATATAATTAAACTGAATTCCGTATATTTTGTACAAGATAATGAGTAGAATATTGAATTATTTGGTCGATATACATTTTTAGGTTCACACTGTATCTGTATGGCAGGCCAGGCAGAGGAAACTTGGCAACCTAGTGTTTAGACATTTCGTTCCGTTCCTAACTTTCCGCTAAATTTAATATTGCTTGTTGAGTGGCGGAATTCAACGCCGCGTTTTATCTTATTACCAGTATGAAGAAATAAAAATATGAAATATCTCATTTTCTTAGTGGGGCGAACCCATAATCTGTTGCGCCAAAACAGGCCTCAATTTAGTAATAATATATAAAAAATAATATTTTCTAAGTAGTTATGACCTATTTTAAATAAGCCTCCACCTAGCTGGTGTCGATAATAAAGTAACAACAAATGCTTTTATAGTAATTAAGAGGTAAATAACCTCATCAACAATTTACATAAAAATTTAAATAAATATAAGATTTTAAAATTACCTTCCACAATGTTTTTTTCAAGGTCTTTTTCTTATTAAGGTTTAGATATAACAATTATTTACAACAGGTAAAACGTAAAACTAAAGAAATAAATTCACATGTTACAATATTATGAACTGACAGTCTTCTATTTCCCGCCAATACGTGCGACCACAGATTACAAATTAAATCAAGTTTATCGCTTCGCGTTACGTAAGTAGCTAAATAAAAAAATCCCTTATAAACATTAAATATTTAAGCAACACAATTAAAAAAAAGATATAAATTAAAAATATTAAATATTGTCTAAGCTATTACAAATTGTTATTAATAATAATAAGATTTTCGCAATTATTACACATTAAAAATGAAACAACTTTAACCGAAATTATCGCGTATATTGTTTTCTGTAGATACAAAGAAGCTTGTTAGCTTTTTTGTATTGAAAATCTATTTTCATTCAATCTTTATTATACTTTGTTATTATTATTATTTGTTATTATACCTTGCTAGGTATATTTGTAAATTTATTAACTCTTTGTTTGTATCCATCCATCCCTATCATTGTAACCCTAGAAAACAATGATGGGGAATGGGAATAGTGAAAGATTCAATAGACACAATGGGTAACACGATCGTCTTCATGTTAAGCTAAAACTGTTACGACGGAGCTTGACATTTATTAAACTCAATAGTTCTATAGTGTGATGTTGTTTCTATTACAATACTTTTTTTCCTTATACACAATTATTCACGTTTAAATTAAAATTGTCTGATTTTATGAAAATTTGGTTATAATAGGATGGTTTGGTTATAAAAGGACAATAATCGGCGGCGTTGAGTTACGGTTCTCACGTAAACGCGTAATATCTCAAATTTGCAGTAAGCAGAGAGAGAGAGAAGGAGAAGGAGAGAGGGGGAGAGGGGGGTACGTGAGAGGAAGAGAGAGTGAGAAAGAGAGATCGGGAGAGAGAGGGAGAGAGGGGGAGAAAGAGAGATAGGTAGAGAGAGCGAGAGAGATAGAGAGAGGGAGAGGGAGAGAGAGGGAGAGGGAGAGAGAGAAGGAGAGAAAGAGAGTCCTTATCTTAAGTTTATGCGTACCCAGTTGTGTGTGGGATAAAGTATGAAGCTAACTAAAAAAATCTTATGAAGCGTCTGATAGTGATATGAATATCCCTGCATTTTAGGTGTCGGAAGCTAACGTAGCACTCGTCAGGTCAATAATTAACGGCTCAGGCTATTTTCTAGTTAAGCTACAGTAGCATTGATTCCTAGCATAAATATAGCAAAATAAATTCATTTAAATGTAAAATATCTTCGAGCAATAACACAAACTTGTCTAAAATTAGAGAAGCAACAAAACGATGAAGATTTCTCCGAGGAAGATTTTTATTTTAAGTGAGCGAACTGTATTAAATTATACCTGTTCCTTGTTTAGCAAGCGAAAACTGATGCCAATTATTTGCAGATAGGAGAAATAGTATAACTGATTTTATAAGATTTTGAGATCAATCAACTATAGGTCATTTAATTCTCAGTAGGAAAGGTACTTGCGGATTCGATTCCTAAAATTATTTCCTAGCATTTAAGCGATGGATAGACAGTGGAACTCAACGCCGCATTTCGTCTAAAAGGAAAAATGGAACTATATCTATATAATCTTTCAAGTGAATATCGAAATCGAAGTTTAAAACATTAATATAAATTCTAAAAAATGCAACAAATCGATTTCAACTTACTTCGGTATAACCTAAATATTCTTGAACGTTCGGTGAGACGACCACAACGATTCCTGTATATGTCGTTGTGATTAGAAAGCCTTTAAGATTCTTCAGTAACGTCTCTGTGAATTTTAAACTGAATTCCGGTCCTCTATCTATACTGCTGCCAAACACTGAAACAAAGGAAAAACATAATTTAAGTATAAGAAGCACATTTGCATTGTAAAAAAATATTAGGTCTTTGATAAAAATAATTATAGATAGTATTATAATGTTCTTTTTTTTCAGCTCCACGCTGTTAGACAGAGATATATTGCGATATCCACTCGGAATGTTGAATTTAAATGCTCAAAAAATGTCAGAATGTTATTTACAATAAATAATAAAAAAATGGGCGTAGTGTATATATATTTCAAAGAAAACTTTTAAGTACCTTCCTTATACTAATATGAAAAATAGTCTTCTAATATTATATATAGGCTATCAAAAACGGTATACTTTACTATTTTTAATAAATAAAAATACTTAATTTAAAGAAAGCGCTCTGACCATCAATCATTCGTTCTATAAAATTTCAACGAAGCAAGATTGAGAACAAATGGCTTGTTGGTCAGAGCGCTTGGACGGTTTCCAAGAGACGCGGGTACCAATCCTGCTTCGTTCAAATTTATACATTTTTAAATTTACTAACATTATACTTATTTAATTCTCCATATATATAGAGAATTTTACCCGTTTTACCGTTACGGCGGAATAAATTGAAGTTTTTCTTTGATATGTTATAATCTATCACATTGTATATGTTGTAGCGTTCTCCGAAATAAAATATTAAATACCAGCAGCATTCAGTATATAAATTCCTCTCCTGACTCAATTCTGAAATTTACGCGAAATCCCGGATAAAGCCTTACCTTGCGTACAGTACACATGCCTTTGTCCGTTCTATACATATGTACATATATTGTAATAACATATAATTATATAACATATCATTTTCGTTAAAGTTTAAGTTTAAAGTTTAAAGTTTAAAGTTTATATAACATATCATTTATAGCCTGTCGTGGCGCAGCGGCACAAGCGTGTGACTGTAACCTACAGGTTGTGGGCTCGAGGCCCACTCGAGGTAATAAAATATTTAACATTTTGAATTTAAATATCAAATGTTTTCATTTCTTCGCATTGAACAGAAGTGAAACGGAATGTCTTAACACTAGGTTCCAAAGTTTCCTCTGCCTATCCTGCCATGTGCGATATACCGCGTGAAGCTGAAAAAAAGAAAGAAGGCTTGGTGAGGACGGATGGCTTAGTGGTCAGAGCGCTTGAAAGGTTTTCAAGAGGCGCAGGTTCAAATCCTGCTTCGTCCAAATTTTTATATGTTTTTAAATTTAGTATTTTTCTTTCCTAAGTGTGGAATAACACTTTAAAATAGTAAAAATAAGTAAGAATATTATTTATAATTTACTATATTGTAATAATATATAATATATACAGAATATATGATTGATAAAAGAAAATTTTAACAAAGCTCTGTGTCCCAAAGGATCGAAAAAGAATATACCAATTAAAAAAAATTATAAAATAAATATACATCCTGTGTATAAAACCAACTTCCTTGACAAGTTGATTCATAAGTGAAAAATTAACTATACTAACCCTATACTGATTGCTGTGAGACATTTGTTATCTAAATGTCATAGAAAATTGTATAATTATACAATACTTGCTTACTAACCCTACCTCAACGATCGTGATTATATCGTCATGGCACAGATTTTTAATAAAGTCTTTTATGAATTTTTCTTTTAAAAGAAAAAATTAAATCACACTATATTCTCGTATATTACAGTTCACTATATTATTCAGTACATTTCATTTTGTCTATCGGAGTGTGTAAAACGATCAAAGACACCTTTTTTACACGATCGAGACGATCTAGAGAGGACTTAATGAAAAAACTCTCTTATTGTTATTATTATGTTTCTCGTTTAAAGTTTTCGGGTTCCAAAGAACCAGGGACTTTGGATGGCTTGCGTGGGGATACAAGTCCAACACGTAGAAGCCCTTTAGAGATTATTAAAATAATTTACTGTGACGCATTGGCCGGGATCCATCTCAGAGTGACCAGAGGTAATTGCCCAGAGACGGTTTCCGGATAATGCGTAGAAACTGTATAAAATATGAAAAAGTAAATTGGGACTATGGAATGTAGTTTGGATGAATCGAGAATTGAGCTATTGATGGAGACTAACGGGCGTCCGTCTTTTCAACGTCTCAAATTGAATAATTGATGTTCAGAAATGTTATATATAAAGAAGAAACAATTCAAAATGGACTGCAAACAGTTTATTACAAAGTTAACTTTGCGGACAATAATTCTTCAAAATCAAAACACTCTTTATTCAATTAGGCCATTACAAGCACTTTTGAATCATCAATTTTACATAGAAATGTCTTCTTCAAACAGATCCTGCTCGCTCGCAGAATATTTCACTAACAATATAAAATCAAAGTATTTTTTTTTAAGCTATATTTCTTACACTACGGACTCGGACTTTTGTTACAAAATATAACATTTTATTCCTATATATATATTTTAGTAACACTTAAAACTCGTCTCATATGAATTTATAAATTTTCCATATTTATTTAGCGTCGAACAATAACCTTTAAAAATATTAACATTATTAATATGATTGAAGGAAGATCGTAGGCCGTGGCGACCGCTAATTTGATTCTGTGTGGAGTAACAGCAAAGTTTGTATACGAAATTTCATTGTAGGTCGAGGTATGGGGTAAAATATAAAGCGCGGCGTTGAGCTTCGTTTTAAAAACGGGATGGTGTGAATTAAGACTACATAAAGAAAATCCTGTGTAAAAGAGGCCTGTCGTGGCGCAGCGGCACAACCGTGTGACTGTAACCGACAGGTTGTGGGTTAGATCCCCAGTCAAGGAAATGAAATATTTAATATTTTCAATTTAAATATTTAATGTTTCATTTCTTCGCTCTGGTAATAAGGCAAAGCGCGGCGTTGAGTTCCGCCACTCAACATGTAATGACTCAAATTCGACCGAAAGTGGGGAACTGAAGTGGAGTGTCTTAACACTAGGTTCCCGGGTTCCCTCTGCCTTCCCTGCCTTGTACGGGATACAGCGTGAAGCTAAAAAAAAACTTGCACATCAACAGTTCCATGCCATTACCTATAAAAATTCCACAAAAGTCATGTACTTATAATGATTTTATTTTGTTTTTTTTGTATTTGTTGTTAAAGCGTAAATATACACATCACCTGTAAATATTTCAATATTCTAAGTATGACGGTTAATGAGATACAATCTGGTGACGGACATACATAGAAACTGATAACAGAATCTTAGCAATAGGGACCAATTTCATCCTTTGGTTACGAAACTCTGAAAACTGCCTTATTTGCAATTCTTTGTAATCCTATATGTAAATAGAAACAAGAATTCAACATAAATAGTGTACAATAACATAAATGTATGTATTATAGGTGGCGTCTATGCGGCGCCTTGTGCATCATGTAAAACTGACACCAGAGTCGAGAACCTGAGCCGTACATTCACTGCGAGAGAAGTCACAATGAAGTATCTATTATACCTGCCATTTAATGAGACAACAAAAATTCAACTAGAGTGTTAGACAGATGCAACTGATATTAGGAAATTTAGGGAAATTTTTAACAGGTATATGTGTGTTTTTACATATTTACATTGATATATTAAAAACATTGCGTTAAATTTCGACATTTTACTAGACAGTGTCTCAGAGTGTCTTTATTTAAGTGAATAATTGATAATGGAGTGGCGCATGCAGTGTCGTGGCGCATAATCACAAGCGTGTGACTGTAAGCGACAGGTTGTGGGTTCGATCTTCTCACAAGGAAGGGAAATATTTGATACTCCATTTTTTTCGCTTTGGTAATAAGGCAAAATACGCGGCGTTGAGTTCAGCTACTTAACACATAATGTCTCAAATTCGACGGAAAGTTGGGAACGGCATGGAGTGTCTCAACACTAGATTAAGTTAACTAAATTCCCTCTGCTTTCCTTGCCAAGTGCGGGATACAGAGTGAAGCTAAAAGAAAAAAAAAATTCTCACTATGTAGACAGAAAGAGTCTTTCCGTCTACATACAATATGGAGCTGTGGAACGTAGCTCGCACGCTATAATTATCAGTTCATATTCTGTTAAACTTCAAAATAATTTAGAAAATATTTATATTTTACATAATTTTTATATAATTATACGATATATAGATAAAATAAATACTATTTGTATACGCTGTAAGAAAATCAATTTTATCTGAACAAGCTATGTAAAAACATTATGCCTCACATATTAGTATGCGCGGCGCACTGTGAATGAATCACTCCATATAAAATACTCCAACTACATTCATAACTCTTAGCGTAATAGCGGATTGTTCGTGAACAAATACTTATTAATTGATAAACACTTCTATAGTATTGATATTATAGTAAAATCTATAGCCATGGAATGAAACATTACATAATTACGTGTACTCGACGCCATCGAGTCCTTTGTGGCGCAGAAATTTCAATTCAAATTCAAATTCAAAATATTCTTTATTCAAATACACTTTAGCAAGAACTTTTGAATCGTCAGAAACATAAAACTGCCACCGGCTCGGAATGTGGTTCTGCTGAGAAGAGCCGGCAAGAAACTAAACAGTTGCTCTTTTCAATATTGAATAATGTTACAATTTCATTGTTTAATACAATGGTGATTATCCTGCGTGAAATTTAAATGACCTTAATTAAATGCATTTTTATCATTCAAATATTCCTAGACAGTGAGTGCACTGTCGCTTTCTTAATTAACTTTGCTAACAGTTAATGTTAAATTAACTTTAAACTTTGCCAAATTCAAAATACACTGCGGAATACTATTATATATCAATTGAGGACTGTGTTTATATTCACAGCGCGGAGTTGAGTTCCGCTACTTAATACTTAACATCCAGAATATTGAGTGGACTGCGGAATATTCCTCTGTTCACGTTTCCACTCAATTTTCTCTATGCTCTAAGTTCCGCCTGCCTATAGCTTCACAGTGTATCACGCATATACAGTTTGCTATATGTGTGATACAGTGTGAAGCTGACATTCACTCAGTTGCACGCTGGTAAGACACTCCGTTCCGTTTCTCACTTTTCGCCGAATTTGACGCAACGCCGCGCTTTAGCGTGTTACCAGAGCAAAAAATTAAAAACATTAAATATTTAATTTGAAAATATTAAATTTTTCATTTTCTCCAGTGGATTGAATCCACAACCTGTCGCATTTAAAGTTACATGCCTGCGCCTTTGCGCCACGACAGATACGGTCAAGACATCATATATATTTTGAGTTGGGGAGACAGAGAATCAAAACGCTGCCGTTGTCCATTTAGACACGAGATATGGTATAGTTAATCATATGAGAACAAGGAAATTAAAAATAGTTTCTCTTAAAGCAATAAAAGCTAGTAACTGTATTAACAACCTATAGTATAAAAAGAAATAGCAATGATATTTTATATAAAACTCATTATCATTCACCGCAGTTTGCTATAGCTTCTGATATAACATTTCAAGCCGTGAAAGTTCTATAAGCCTGTATAAAAACACCATTAATATGTTAAAGAAATAAGCAGAATTTCATCAATTTTATAAATGTTAAGTTAATTGGTAGCCATTGCATTATAAGATTTTGTGTTGTGATAAAAAAATTCTATAATAAATTAACTTGAAGTCTCCTAAAAAAGAAGAAGAAAGAATAGTTGATAAGTAAGTGAAATAAATTGTCAGTTCTATTTTATTTATGAGAAAAAATTTAAAATTATCAACCAAAGCTATAATGGCTCATTTTATTAATCTTTTGTCCTATACGGAGTTGATAGTGAGAATTTAATTATGTCCGTTATCGTTCCGTTGCCTAATAACATTAAGCTTTTCATTATCCTCCTACGTTACAGACATACAAACTTGGCGATTAGGATATATACTATGCTTTTATGAAGTTAAAAGTATTCTAGTACCAAGACACTCCGTTTTCCAATTAATTTTCTTATTCTTAGTATGGAAATCGGCGGAAAGTGGGGAACGGAAGTGGAACGGAGTGTCTTGACACTAGGTTCCCGGGTTCCCTCTGCCTACTCTTCTTTGTGCGGGATACAGCGTGAAGCTAAAAAAAAATCTTAGTATGGAAGAAAATAAAGAAGTTCAAGGCGATATATGACTGTTTTATTATTAGACGATACTAAAAAGTACATAAATATACGGTTATGCATAACATATAGTTATTTATCTTGTTACATACATTGTTGCGAGTAATAACAATACAATAATTAGTATACTATGTTATATCGATGTATTATACTACTCAACGTGCACCTTATAATAGCTGCACGTAGAGAAGCCGATTAAAGTTTAATTGGTATTAAATGTGATATTAACTAGTACATTATCATCAATTTGTTTTAGTTTAACCAAGGAGTGGACGGGCAGTCGTTAAAATTTAAAATGTTTTTTTTTATATTCGATCCATTTTCCCATTACTTATTGTTTTCTTTTTAAGAAATGTTGTATTTCGAAAAAAATCTGCATTTATATTTTTTTGCCTATTTTCTACTTATATTTAGTATTTTTTTTGTTACTCGTTGCATCTCGGATATAATAGGCAGAGGGAACTTGAGAACTTAATGTTATTCCATTTCCAAATTTGAGGCATACACAATGTCTAAGGAGTGAGCCTAGCACAGTGGCGGCATGCATTTTGCCATTATTAGATTGAGAAGATAAAAATAGTCGGGCTTACAGTCGCTTGTTTGTGACCCTGCGACACGACAGGCCTTAATATCAATTGAGGCATTATTTATTGATAAATTTGCTGTCATAAACGCGACCTATTAATCACAGTTAAAACCTAATTAACGTTTCTGAGTACGCTTTACGAAAATTGAGAAGATGTAACAAATAGAAAATTCATATAGCTTAAAATTGAGAAATATATTTATGATTTGCTTTTTTTTTTAATATTTTACAGTTTACTTAATATCTATTATTTGATACAATTTCTATATTTAAGAATAATATATTCCTTTTGTTTCCTTAATAAAAATAAAATATATAAAAATGATTTGTTCATACATACTTTTTTTGTACCTAATATGGAACACCTACCTGCGACTAGATAATAAGCCGACGTGACTCACACAATAATTTGTATGTTGCGTATTAATATTTATGTCGGAGCAAAACTTTAACTGCGTCGTCGTACGATGTAAATTATATTACTATATAGGTTATAATTGAAAGAATTATGTACTTTTGTAACAGTATTAATAGTCTTGCGGTTGATTTGAATAATCCTGTGTTCGAATCCCGAATGTTCCCCCTCCTATCCTTATCCTTCATTATCCTACCAACTCCATTTAAGTCAAGGTGGAAAAGGTTGCACCCGAGGCATTACGCCACTTTATGGGTACCCATCTAGTGGAAGGCGGATCACCGTCCGTCAACCATTCAATTTGAGACGTTGAAAAGGCGGACGTCCGTTAGTCTCCTTAAATAGCCCAGTTCTCGATCCATCCAAAGTACATTCCATAGTCCCAATTTAGTTTTTCATATTTTATATAGTTTCTACGCATTATTCGAAGATTATCTCTGGGCAATTACCTCTGGTTACTCAGAGATGGATCCCGGCTAATGCGTCATGCGGCTCTAAGGGGCCTCTACGTGTTGGACCTGTGTCCCACGCAAGCCTTCCAAAGGACCGGGTTCTTTTGAACCCGAGAATTTTGCTTGAGAAATATAATAATAATAATAATAATATTCTTTATTGTACCCCCATAAAGAAAACAACAATGAAAAACCAGAGCAGAAAAGTACAAGAGGCATAAATAATCTTTCAAGTTCTCAGAGATTATAATTAAGTTTTAGCTGCCATTAAATATAATCGTAAAACGAAAAATAAGTTAATTAAATTTTTAATTGCAATTGAGTCGAATTAGACAGTACTGCCTGTTGAGAAAATGCTTATTGAGTGGCGGAACTTAACCCCGCAGTTTCTCTTACCAGAGCTAAGAAATGAAACCAATTCATCGATCCTAGATAATTAAATTCACATCTATTGCACCGTGTTATATATGTATTCATATCAATAAATAATTAATTGAATAATTACAATATCTTAATAAGAGAGAACAAAGTGAGGTGCTTTGTATATGGACATTCCACAACAATTACAAGGTGGAATGTAGCGAAACTAGAATTATTCACAAAACGCATAGGTACAGTGCATAGACTATATTAAGATCATATAAAATATTGCGTTGTTAGCTATATAGGATATTAAATAATATACGATAATTTGTCTTGTGGTACGTGAGAAAGTGAGTCTTTTGATTTATTATTTGCAAGTTGTATTGGTTTCTGTTCTTGATTAATTAAATTTCGTGAAAACTGGCAAAAAATATTTTTTTCAAGTTCTAAAGACATTGCGTTTTGAGTAGCAGATGAAGATAATTTATTAATTATTACCTGTCGTGGCACAGCGGCACAAGCGTGTGACTGTAACCGACAGGTTCTGGGTTCGATCCCCAGTCGAGGAAATGAAATATTTAATATTTTCAATATAAATATTTAATGTTTCATTTCTTTGCTCTGGTAATAAGGCAAATGCCTCAAATTCGGCGGAAAGTGGAGAACGGAAGTGGAATGGAGTGTCTTAACACTAGGTTCCCGGGTTCCCTCTACCTACCCTGGCTTGTGCGGGATACAGCGTGAAGCTAAAAAAAAATGATGTATTCTATATTCGGAATGATAGATTTGAGACTGGTCGTGTCGCTGGATTACAAAGTCATGCGTGTGAATGTAATTGCGACAGGTTGTGGATACGATTCCCACTCGAGGAATTGAAATATTTAATATTTTCTAATGAAATATTTAATATTTGCATTTTTTCGCTCTGGTAACGAGGCAATGCGCGGCGTTGAGTTCTGCCACTCAAAACGCTATGCCTCAAATTTGGCAGCCGTCTGCTGGATTTGGGAACGTAACGGAGTCTCTTCACAGATGGTTCCCAAGTTCCCCCTATCTACTCTGCCAACTGAGGATTGTAGCTGAAAGCTGAAAAAACTGAAAAAATATGATAGACAGGGGTAGCCTACTGTTAATTTACTCTGTAAACCATTTTCTACCTAATCTTCAAGATAGCGTGTTGATGGTGGAACTCAACGTCACGCATTGTCTTCTTATTATTAGAATATATTAATGTAGGTAACATTAATAGAAAGATTAGACCAAAAGAAAATAAGTATTGCTTGTCTGTTAGTGTGAATTGAGATTTATATCTTTTTGTCAACTACCAGTCATAAGTCAGAGGCAGAGGGGGGGAACTTGGGAACATAGTGTTAAGACACTCCATTCCACTTCCGTTCCCCATTTTTATTAAATAATATTTTTCTTACAAGATTTCAAATCTGTTCTACATAATTCCCAATTATATGTTATTTTTTTGCTTTTTTTTTTCGTTCGACTTTATTTATATAAAAGAAATATAATACAGAAATATAATACATAAATTTATATAAAAGAAATATAATACTTTTCTCATTTGTTTGCTCTCGCGACTCGTCTCGTTTAACTATAAACCTGGTGGTTGTGGGTTCGATTAATACTTTGGGGATGATTGACATAAAAATATAAATCTATATTTTAAGCAATCGACGCCTTTAAAATAAAGGAAATATATATGAACATTTTTACGTTTTTTAAAATTGTGTCCATTTGTCAGTTCGTCTATGCGTTAATCTATACTAATAACATATCTGTAAACGATCACTGTCTGTCCATGGAAGAAATATTAAAAAGAACCTGATCGTGGCGGGACGTGTATATAATAGGGACCAAACAGTGATTTTGTATTTTTTTTGTCTATTTGTCTGTGTGTTTGTACGCGCTAATCTCAGAAACGGCTAACCAGATTTAAATGCAGTTTTCACTATTGTATTTTGGCATTTTTTTCAACATTTAATGTTTATTATATTTAAATCGGTTAATAAATAAGCTATACCAATATTTAACACTAAATTGCTGTAAATATTACTATTTTACTATACTTGGCTGAAACTTTATTATTAGAATATAAAATGTATCTAACGATATATCACATTTATCAAAGAATATCTAACCAAGTGCACCTCCCTAGTCTATAAATATGTAAAATGTATATAAAAATTTACTAATTCAATAAATATTTTCTCATTTACCATGTTGATGTGACCGTAGGTAGTGTGCGGCAAGTCGCAGTACACTAGTCTTGTTCAACTTGCGACCGGGCTTAGCAACAGTTGGCACGATAGACGCGAGCCGCAACACCGACTGATTCATTTTATCTCTCCTCTGCTTCTCCGCTTTGTTTCTTATCTCCCGGGGATTCTCCCTAGAAAAAGGTAAAATATTAATATTAAAGAATTGAGGCCTGTATTGGCGCAGGGGTATTAGTATTGTAAACACGGCAGGTTGTGGGTTTGATCCGTATTCAATTTTTAATTTCTTGGCCCTAGTTAGTCAAAAATCACGGCATTGAGTTCCGTCACTCAACACGCTATGCCTCAAATACGGAAAGTGAGGAATGGAACGGAGTGTCTTAACCCTAGGTTCCCAAGTTCCCTCTGCCTACCCCGCTCTATAGGAGATGAAGTATTAAGAAAAAATATACATAGAATTGCCTAATATTGACACACAATCACCTAAAACCATATACCAAATTAAGTTTACAAATATAAAGATATACCTAAACTTACTATTATATGTTTTGCTATCATCAATCATTATATATTGAGCTAACCTTGTTTACGTAATGGTAAAAATAATATTTTGTTCAAGTTTAAACAAAATAATAAGTATTCAAATAGACGTTTAGAAGCACTTTTGAATTGCTACCTGTTACCGGCTCAAAATTCATTTCCACTGAGAAAAGCCCGCAAGAAATTTGACATTGGTCCTTTTAAATATAACATATTTAATTTTATTGTTCAATTACTTAAAAAATGATAGATGTACTGTGTGATATTTAAATAATCGTAAGCATTTTTATTTGAAATTGAAAAATATTTCCTTTGAATATCTTCTTTAAACCAAACAGAGAAAATAAATATTATTCTAAGCTTCCACAATTTAAATTAATTAATAAATAAAGAAAAAACTGTAAGCCTAATATGATATTAATTCTCATTCGTACAGAGAAATAATTAAATAAATAAAACCATGTTACTAATTCACTTGCAAAGTTGCATGAGAATTTTTACATATAGAATTCTAATATCGTATTATAAAGATGTAGCAAATTGATTGCATTACGTGAATTTCCTATAGGTCGGCATATCGGGTGACTAGTAACAAGTACTAGCGTTGTTATAAAACATCCTGTTATAAAACTGCGCTGTTATGCGTGAAATTTGAGTTGCATTTATATATATTGTATTAACCCTAGCTATGTTAGTACAAGCTTTCCTTGGTTAGTGTAATTTAATATAAATACTTAACTTTAAATATCCTGGAGGGTTTCACAAATTATGTACCTATTCTATACTTCTTTTTTCAAAAATACTAGGGTGTACCGAAACAATCTATCATTCATTTTCACCAATTTCAACGTATTACATGTTTACTGGCGGAACTGAACGCCGCGATTTATCTTACTTTTTATTATAGAAAAGGATTTGATTTTTTTCCTACGAGGATATATATTTGTATTTTTTACTCAGAGCCGTTTAAAGGATTTGGGAAAGCTTAAAACTACGCTACTTTCGAGCTTTTTTAATAAAATAATAAGAGGAATGTTTTTTAAATGGTATTAAGTATTGGAAGAAGAATTATAGATAAATAAAAATAATATTTTAAGTAAGAATATATTTAATTACTATGATTTTTAAATATTAAACTAAATATTTGATAAAAGTCAACGAAGTCGTCTTAAGACGTAGTGTCAGGAATTAAACGTGATAAGACATAATTTTAAACACATTCTAAAGCATGGCCTTTAATAATTTTTATTGATTATAGAAACTGTTTTATAAAAAATAAAAATAAAGTAAGTATAATCGCAAACAAACAGTACTGGAAGGAAAATACATGTTGTTCCTCGAAAAGATTATTTATATAGGTTAAGGCTGTATAAAAAAATAAAAAGTATATTATAGTATTCATAATAACGATTAACGAGGTTTTCATCCCCTCATTCCCTCTGCCTATCCTGCCATGTGCAGGATATACAGCGTGAAGCTGTCATTTGGTATATATAGTGACATAATAAAAAAATATAAATATAAATAACATAAACTATAGATATTAAATAAATTTATTAAACTTTGAAACATGTTTTTTTTATGTATAATAAACTACTGCTTTGTTATAATAATATAACACACCTGCCTTTTACTCTATAATGTGCACACTAGAGTTAATATGTAAACTAAACATTTTTTTTCCGCTTCACGCACATGCCAGAGCCAAACGTGGGAACCAAGTGTTAAGACACTCCGTTCCACTTCCGCTTCCCATTTTCCGCCGAATTTGAGGCATTGCGTGTTGAGTGTTGGACCTTAACGCTGCTCTTTCCCTTGTTACCACAGCGAAGAAATGAAAAAAATAAATATTTGATTAGAAAATATTAAATATTTCATTTCATGAGTGAGGATTTAACCTGCAACTTGTCGTTTATAGTCACACGCTTGCTTCGCCACGACAAGTGTAAAACCAAATAACACCAAACTTAATATATAATATATATAAACAACCATATATTATGTCAAACATAAAGTAGTTACAGAATAATTTCTCTTCAGTTCGTTTCTAGAAAGTTAATATGTATTTCTCACGTGAAATTGCCCTACGTCTTTAATGTAAAGCTTCTGCTACACATTTAATGATTAAAAAAACCACGATTTAAAATAGTATTTCTAAGCAGTCATAAGATAGAAACTACTGTAATTAGTTTATTATTACGTAAGTCAAGTTGCATGTCCTTACATAATATTTTTATAAAATGACTATATATACTCAGTACAAATAAAACAAGGCAGGTAGGCAGAGGAAACTTGGGAACCAATTGGTGTTAATACGACCCGTTCCGTTCTTCACTGAATTTAAAGTGTATATATTTATAAAAAACAATATAAAAAATGTATTTAATTTTATTTTTATTAAATCACTAAATATATAGTTTCTGCTTAGATATTAGAGGAGAATCAAAGACAATTTTCACCAAAATCAACAATATCAGAAATCTATAAAAGGAATTGAGCTCAATTACAAACTATATATCGATTAGTAACAAATTTCGATATATATACTTGCATACAGTTAATTCTATAATTATAGTATTAACAAGTTATACGATATTGTACACAGCATTGCTGTTATAGCATACAGAAACGATAATTACACTGTAGTGGCAAATCGACCTAATGTTAAACATTGCCAAACTGTAATATGTTTTTACGTACTGACACGTTCTAATGTTTTAAGAGCTATATTGATGTATTAATTACCATTAACATTAATTTGTTTATAAATATATGTTGTGGTTATTTATAATTTTGTGCGTTTAAAATATTTTCAGGTTTTAGTGTAAATTTCCTAAGAATGAAGGAAAGTTTCTAGCTGTGCGATCATTCGTTTGATTCATTTATTAATATAAATATTGCTTGTATTATATTTCATTATATAAACAAGGTTACGGTACGGTATTAGTAAATAAAATAACATATACATTGTCTACGATGTGTGATACATGAAACATTTCATGGGGTTAAGCCGCTGTTTTAGCGGAACTAAACTCCGTTAACATATACATATACATAAATAAATAATTTCTAAAATCACTGCAACAAATATAAATATATATTTTTATATAACCAAAGATATGATAGTAATATTTTGATTTCGGAGCGTTAGGGCGTGTATGTGTACGCGCCGGAGTGGTCATGCCAAGACTATATATAGCACGTATGTACTTGCCATTAAAATCTATTACCGCCGATCGCCAAGTCTCATTGGGAAAGGTGAGGAAGTACTTTTATTGACATTATTTATATTTAGATTTTTTTATTCTTTTCTATAATATATTATAGAAAAGAATAAAAAAAATTGCGGCGTTGAGTTGCGCCGCTCAACACGCAATGCTTCAAATTCGACGGAAACTGGGGAACGGAAGTGTAACGGAGTGTCTTAACACTAGGTTCCCGGGTTCCCTCAGCCTACTCTGCTTTGTGCGGGATACAGGGTAAAGCTATAATATATTATAACTATTATAACTGCCATGATTCAGGTTTGAGTCTACTTTGGAGAATGATTGTGTTTAATTTTTTTCGTGCAATGTTTTAATTATAATTACTGTAAAAACATTATGTAATAGAAATTATTAATTTTAGTTTGATGTTTTGTTTTTATTTTTGTGGTTTAATTAAATGTGAAATATTATTGTTTTAAAAGTTAAATTCATTATATATATGAAGTATATCGTGACAATGGGCCAAAGTTCGATTTCCTATTGAAGAAATTAAACATTTATATTTCTTTTCTCTGGTAACAAGGCAAAACGCGGCGGTAGGTTACGTCATTCAACGCAATGTCTCAAATTAGGCATAAAGTCGGGAACGGAAATATCCCAATGGGAACGGAATATTTTAACACTAGGTTCCCAAAGTTCCTTCTGCCTTGTCACCAAACAATGCAAAATGCAGCATGGAGACGCAATGTCTCAATTTCGGCAGAATGTGGCTTGTGGACGTATCTCAATGGTAACGGGTGTCTTAACAAATATAAGGATGTCATATTGGTTTTATAATGTACCTTCACACATCAGGGTAGGCAGAGGGTCCCAAAGTTCCCTCTGCCTACCCTGAAGTGTATGGGACACAGTGTGAAGGTAAAAAATAAAAACAATATGACATCCTTATGAGTTATCTATTATTTACAAGTCTTACTATGTAAAATAGCATTTTAAATATTTTAATCGTGAAATTGTATTTAGATAAAATAAATTATAATATTTACTGTACAACACAATTCATGTAATACAACAACAATAACAGATCTAATAACATAAAAGCTTGTGGAACCATGAAGGCAGTACTTGAGAATTTCTAAGTTCTAAGCTTATTTAACTTCCTGAGTGTCGGCTTACAGTTTCTTTATAATTCCACTCCAGCATGCATATTGAAGAGAATCAATTTTGTTATTTTTGTTATTACGTTTGAAATTATTTATGAAAACGGGAAAGGCCTGTTGTGGTGCAGTGGCACAAGCGTGAGCCTATTCAACCGAAAGTTGTGGATTCAATCCCCAGTCGAGGATATGAAATATTTAATATTTTCAATTTAAATATTTAATGTTTCATTTCTTCGCTCTGGTAAGGTTCCCGGGTTGCCCCTGCCTACCCTGCCTTGTGCGGGATACAGCGTGAACTTAAATATATATATATATATATATATATATATATATATATATATATATATATATATATATATATATATATATATATATATATATATATATATATATATATATAGATATAGATATATATATATATATATATA